>WSFP011485024.1:0-15613 GCA_009831015.1 Picea engelmannii | reverse complement strand
TTGGACAAAGGATTGGTCAGCGAAAGCTTGAGTCCATGTGTTGTTCCGACAGTAATCAGTCCGAAGAAAGACGGAGGTTGGAGAATGTGTATTGACTCGAGGGCGATTAACAAGATAACCATCAGGTACAGATTTCCATTGCCGAGGATGGATGAACTGATGGATTGCTTGAGTAGAGAAAAGTATTTTTCAAAGATTGATTTGAAAAGCGGTTATTTTCAAATTCCCATGAGAGAAGGTGATAAGTGGAAGACAACATTCAAAACCAACGAAGGGTTGTATGAATGGCTTGTTATGTTGTTTGGCTTAACAAATGTGTCGAGTACCTTCATGAGGTTGATGAACAAATTCCTGAGGGAGTTCATCGGAGAATTTGTCATTTTGTATTTAGATGACATACTGGTTTTCAGTAAAATAGGGGGAGAGCATCTAAAGCATTTGGCTACAGTGATGCAGAGATTGCAGCAGGAGAAGTTGTTGATAAACATGAAGAAATCCTCATTCATGAAGACAGAGCTCATCTATTTGGGGTTTGTTCTTTCTGCAGATGAGTTGAGGATGGATCCAGATAAAGTGGAGGTAATCAAGAATTGGCCATCACTGAAGAATATCTTTGAGGTGAGAGGTTTTCACGGATTGGCTAGTTTCTACCGAAAGTTCATCAGGAATTTCAGTGGAATTAATGCACCGATGATGGACACAGTGAAGAAGTGACACAAATCTTTTCACTGGACAACATAGGCTGAGAAAAGTTTTAATCTATTAAAGAGGAAGATTACAAAACAACCAGTTTTGGTGTTGCTGGATTTCCAAAAGACATTTCAAGTGAAATGCAATGCAAGTGGATTTTCAATACGGGAAGTCTTGATTCAAGATGATAGAATGATAGCATACTTCAGCGAGAAGCTGAATGAAGTGAAAGTGAAATACTCCACTTATGATAAGGAGGTTTATGCTATCATAGAGGCATTGAAGAAATGGAGTCATTACTTGATACCGAAAGAGTTTGTCTTGTACAGTGACAATCATGCATTGCAATTTGTGACTCAATAGGAAAAGTTGAATCATAGACACGTAAAATGGGTCGAGTATATGCAGAATTTCACTTTTGTGATTAAACATATTTCTGGTACTACTAAAACATTTGTTGATGCTTTGAGTAGGAAGTGTTTGCTATTGCAAGAATTCAAAGTCAAAACGTTGGGTTTTGATGATCTCAGGAACATGTACGCAAATGATCAGGATTTTAAGGAGGCGTATGAAGTAGATGAGAATCCAATTCTCAGGGATAGAAGCCAATGGGTAGAGTACATGATCCAGGATCGATTATTGTTTAGAGGTAATCAGCTGTGTATTCCGAAATGCTCCATGTGGGAGAATTTACTGAAGGAGAAGCACAGTGGAGTATTGGCAGGGCACTTTGGTCATGACAAGATGTTCGCAAAGCTGAATGAGTCATATTTTTGGCCGGGAATGCGAGCAGACGTCAAGAGATTCATGGATAGATGTAGAATTTTCCAGCATTTGAAAGGAAGGAAGCATAATGTAGGGTTTTATCAACCATTTCCCATACCTAAGAGGCCATGGGATGCAATCAACATGGATTTTGTATTAGGGTTGCCAAGAACACAAATAAGTTTTGACTCAATCTTTGTTGATCATATCGGAGTTTCAGGGAGTGAAGTTCTGAATTATTTACATTAGGATTCCTGATATCGCGAAGTCCGAAGTCCCGATGGAGTAAATGGATGTTGAAAATGCAACCTTGTGAGTGTGTCGGAATTTTGGAAAATCGGGTTTTGGGAATCACGGGAACAAGTTGCTTGACACCGTGACCGCCAAAATCGCGATAAGGAAAATCTCGAAAAGGAAGGAGGAAGGGTCAACATTGATTGTTTTCGAGTTTCGGAGATCTGAGAGACGTGTGCATGACCAACAGATTCAAGAAAGTGTAAAGTCTAATTTCCCAAAGCAAAAGGGGCAGTTCTTGAAATTGACTGTGGGTGCAGATTTCCCGAAAGGGAAATAGAAGAGTCATTCTAAAAGATCTTCGGGCCAACGTAAAGGGAAAGATCCTATGTTGATGTGGACCTTCCGACCTGGGGGTTGTGGAGGGAGCGTGCATCATCATTTATGGTATCAGGGCTCAAAACGGTTCTTTGCTTTCTGTAGCAAAGAAGGGGAGAATTCACCATGCCACCAAGAAGAAGGGACAGACAAACACTCGATACACCAGAGGAGAGGGAAATGTTGCGAAGAAGAGGTAGGCAGATGACTTATCCATCCATGGAGAAAGAAATGCGTGATCTACGAGCTAGACTCGAAGACATGGAGACAACCCAAAGATGCACAGTCAGTGCTGGGGATCTAAGTGATTCCGAAAGTGAAATTGAGGATGAGCATGAAGAAGAAGTTGTAGCTGAAGATGAAACAAATGAATGTTTGATCAGAGCTATTGCAAGAATGGGTGCAAGAGCGAAGATGGACATTCCAGTTTATGTGAGAAATTTGGATGCAGAGGAGCTTCTAGACTCGATTAGAGCTCTAGACACATACTTTGACTATGAATATGTTGAGGAGGACAAAAAGGTCAAGCATGTTGTCACAAGATTGAAAGGACATGCAACATTGTGGTGGGATGAACTACAAGCTGACAGACGTTGCAAAGGTAAGCAGAAGATCAAAAGCTGGGACATAATGATCGCAAAGATGAAGGAAAAATTGATCCCCAGGGATTACCAAATTACTTTTTTCAGGAGGATGCAAAACCTGAGACAGAAGCTAATGACAGTGAAAGAATACACTGAACAATTTTATAAGCTGAACATCAGGGCCAGTCATCAGGAAAGCGATGATGAAAAGGTTTCCAAATACATGAATGGCCTAAGATACGATATTCAGGATGAGATGAGCATGGTAACCATCCGAACGGTTGAAGATTCTTATCAGATGGCTCTAAAAGATGAAGAGAATCTTAGTCGAAAGCAGGGTCAGAGAGGCCGAGGCAGAAGTCATCCCAGAGGCAAATCAGTTGCCCAGGAAAAATATTAGAAGCCCAAAGAAGACTGGAAGAAACCTCAGACTCGAACTGAGAGAAGTGGAACCTCACAACGGGGACAATATATTGAACAGTGAGGGCAGCATACTGAACATAGAGGAGATTATGCTGACAATAATACTTTTACTTGTACTAGAGGTAGAGGAAGAGGAAGAGGTGGAGTAATAACATACTTCACGTGTGGAAAGAATGGGCACAAGTCTTACGAGTGTCCAGATAAAAAGAAAGAGAGTGGAGAAGCTCACATCGTCGAAGCACAGAGGCGATATGTTGAGGCAGAAGATGTTGAAGGAGGAATATCGTTGATGATGCGAAAAGTTCTTTTGACACCAGAAAAGGAGGTGGAGAGTTTAGTCCAAAGGAACAGAATTTTCCGGACTGCTTGCAAAATGAAGGACAGGGTATGCAAGGTCATTGTGGATAGTGGTAGCATGGATAATCTTGTTTCTACGGAGATGGTAGAGAAGCTAGAGATGGAGATGATTGATCATCCAAGCCCATACAGAGTTTCGTGGCTACAAAAAGGACATCAGGTAACTATCACTAAACAATGCCTAGTTGAATTCAAGATAGGAGGATATAATGATAAGATACTATGTGATGTCATTCCTATGGATTTTTGTCATCTATTGCTGGGTAGACCACGGAAATATGACATAAATGTGATTCATGATGGGAGAATGAACACATACACCATAGAGAAGAATGGGAATACTCACATGTTGCTTCCAATCAAGGATAAGGAGATGAAACCGGAAGTAAGCAACACTGTACTTCTCATGAGTGGGAAGGAACTGAAGGAACTTCTTATAGAGGTTAAGAAGAAGGAAGAACCGCAATTCATTGTGGTCAGGAAACTGAAGATTGTTTTGACCAGCACAAGGGTGGATGATTTACCAGAAGAGGTTCAAGAACTATTGGAAGAGTTCGATGACATAGTAGTGGAAGAACTACCTCGTTTGTTGCCACTGATTAGAAGTGTGAGTCATCACATTGATCTCATACCAGGAGCCAGTTTTCCAAATAAAGCTGCGTACAGATTGACGCCACAAGAGAATGAAGACGTTAAAAGGAAAGTCCAGGAGTTGTTGGACAAAGGATTAGTCAGGGAAATCTTGATTCTGTGTGTTGTTCCGATAGTACTCAGTCTAAATAAAGACAGAGGTTGGAGAATGTGTACTGACTCGAGGATGATTAACAAGATAACCATCAGGTACATATTTCCCTTCCCGAGGATGGATGATCTGATGGATTTCTTGAGTGGAGCAAAGTATTTTTCAAAGATTGATTTGAAAAGTGGTTATCATCAAATTCGCATGCGAGAAGGTGATGAGTGGAAGACAGAATTAAAAACCAACGAAGCATTGTATGAATGGTTTGTTATGTCATTTGGCTTAACAAATGCACTGAGTACCTTCATGAGGTTGATGAACGAAGTCCTGAGGGAGTTTATCGGAATTTTTTTTATTGTGTATTTAGATGACATACTGGTTTTTAGTAAAATAGTGGCAATGCATCTCAAGCATTTGGCTACAGTGATGCAGAGATTGCAGTAGGAGAAGTTGTTGATAAACATAAAGAAATCCTCTTTCATGAAGACAGAGCTAATCTATTTGGGGTTTCTTATTTCTGCAGATGAGTTGAGGATGGATCCAAATAAGGTGGAGGTAATCAAGAATTGGCCATCACCGAAGAATATCTTTGAGGTGAGAAGTTTTAATGGATTGGCTAGTTTCTACCAAAAGTTCATCAAGAATTTCAGTGGAATTAATGCACCGATGATGGACATAGTGAAGAAGTGACACAAATCTTTTCACTGGACAGCATAGGCTGAGAAAAGTTTTAATCTATTAAAGAGGAAGATTACAGAACAACCAGTTTTGGTGTTGCCGAATTTCCAAAAGACATTTCAAGTGAAATCCAATGCAAGTGGATTTGTAATAGGGGCAGTCTTGAGTCAAGATGACAGGCCGATAGCATACTTCAACGAGATGCTGAATGAAGAGAAAGTGAAATACTCCACTTATGATAAGGAGTTTTATGCTATCATACAGGCACTGAAGAAATGGAAACATTACTTGATCCCGAAAGAGTTTGTCTTGTACAGTGACAATCATGCATTGAAATTTGTGACTCAATAGGAAAAGTTGAATCAGAGACATGTAAAATGGGTCGAGTATATGCAGAATTTCACTTTTGTGATTAAACATATTTCTGGTATTTCTAACAAAGTTGTTGATGCTTTGAGAAGGAAGTGTTTTCTATTGCAGGAATTCAAAGTCAAAACGTTGGGTTTTGATGATCTTAGGAACATGTACGCAAATGATCAGGATTTTAAGGAGGCATATGAAGCAGCTGAGAATCCAATTCTCAGTGATAGAAGCCAGTGGGTAGAGTACATGATCTAGGAAGGATTACTGTTTAGAGGTAATTATCTATGTATTTCGAAATGCTCCATGAGGGAGAATTTGCTGAAGGAGAAGAACAGTGGAGGATTGGCAGGGCACTTTGGTCATGACAAGACGTTCCCAAAGGTGAATGAGTCATATTTTTGGTCGAGAATGCAAGAAGACGTCAAGATATTCATGGATAGATGCAGAATTTGTCATCATTCGAAGGGAAGGAAGCAGAATGTAGGGTTTTATCAACCATTGCCCATACCTGAGAGGCCATGGGATGCAATCAACATGGATTTTGTATTAGGGTTGCCAAGAACACAAAGAGGTTTTGACTCAATCTTTGTGGTGGTGGATAGATTTTCCAATATGGCACACTTGATTCCATGTCAAAAGACCAGTGACGCAACTCACATTGTAGGTCTATTTTTCAAAGAAGTCATTCGACTTCATGGCTTACCAAGAAGCATAGTTTCGGATCAAGACACCAAATTCATAGGACACCTTTGGAGGACCTTATGGAAGAAACTAGGAACTAACTTGTCATTTAGTTCATCTTATCATCCTCAGACAGATGGACAGACAGAAGTGGTAAACATAAGTCTGGGAGACTTGTTGAGAAGCCTGGTGCTAGAACACCACAGCCAGTGGGACAAAATATTACCACAGGCAGAATTTTCTTATAACAACTCAGTTAACAGAAGCACAGGAAAAATTCCATTTCATATTGTCTATGGCATGCAGCCGAGGGTAATTTTTGAATTGAGAGATTCAGAACAGACTATGATTAGGAGCGCTAGTGCAGAAGATTTCGCAGAGGCGATTAAATAATTTCACAGCCAGGTCAAGGAGCGATTGCAGAGTTCAAGCCAGGAATATAAGCGCAGAGCCGATCAACACAAGAGACAACTTCAATTTCAGGTTGGTGACTTGATTCTGGCACATTTGAGAAAAGAAAGGTTCCTGAGAGGAACATATAATAAACTGAAGATGAAGAAAATCGGACCATGTAGGGTCTTAAAGAAATTTGGGGCGAATGCTTATGGGATTGAATTACCCGATGGGATTGGAATTTCTCTTATATTCAATATCTCATATTTGTAACCATATAAAGTTGGGGAAGTAGGGAAAAGAGATGAACAACCAGTGATCCAGTGGAAAAAGCAGATGCAAGTTGCAAAAAATCCGCAGATGGAGTGCATACTCGACAAAAGAGTGAGCAAGAAGACTAGGCGGAAAGAATATCTTGAATATTTGGTCAAATGGAAGGACCATCCAGTTGAAGATGCCAGCTCAGAAAATGAAGCAGAGGTCTAGAGGTATGGACACACCATATGCGAGCTCATGGACAACAGTCCATGAAAATTTTCAAGTGAGGGAGTATGATGCAGGAGCATCTCAAGCGAGCTAGTGCGGAGACAATCGGACAGCTAGAAAAGCACCCAACAATTTTTTTTGAAATATCTTGAACCATTAATGAAACATCAAGTGGAGGTGCACTTGTATAATGTAAATGGACCTTGACTGATTCGCTCTCGTCCTTAGTAGGTAAGAGGCTTTTATGGTAGTTTATGTAAGTAGGTAAAATTGAATGTTAGATTAGACAGTTTAGAGTGCAAGAGGGAAATAGGATATAGACACCCTCCTTGTGTATTGTAGCATTATTTTGAGAACATAAATATTATTGAGGGGAGCATAGAAGAGAAGCAGAGAGATGGGGAGTAGACTCCATGTACAAAAGTTCTGAATTAATACAAAGGAAGCTGTGATTCAGACTCATGGTGTTCATATATTCTCTGTGTATGCATCTTTGAATGTTATGCTCATGAATGTTTTACTCTTTCTGTCATGCAATTGCTTTTATTCTATGTATGAATGATTTCTTGTTGAATGTTTGAAATCTGAGAGGAAAGAGGTGAGGAATGAGTTTCAATTGTTTCTCTATCCGAGCAAGAGTTTATACAAGGAGTGCAGTTGAATTTTCTGCAAGGAGTGTGTCGACAAGGTGTTAAGAGGTTTGTCTCTGAAAGCTCAGGAGAGATATCTTTTGTTCTCATTTCCACAGAAGTGAAATTTGGCACAGGAGCCGTGCAAGGATTGCGCAGGCCAAGGAAGGCCTCAGATTTTCGAGGTCGAGCGAAACACTGAGAGACTGCTGCTGTAGGTGTACGTAGGGTTGAAGAGATTCAACACTTGGAAGTGCTTGAAGGTCTGCCGCAAGGAGTGCGAGTAGGGGTTTTCAGAAAGACTCGAAGTCAAAGAAAGCCCGGAACGAGTCAAAGGAAGGCATAGTAACAAGGGACCATAGGAGGATGAGTTTTGCGGAGAGAAACACCTTGGTTAGTTGTGCGGAAGTTCACAAGAGAAAGAGACGGTCGATCAGAATTCTCGGTGGAGAATCCACAAAGTCCCGTGAGACATCATATCTCACGAAGGAGCAGGGGAGGTACTGTGATTATTCCAGCTAGAGGTTCTAAAGTTCAGGAGGAGTAGGACTGTAGATCCGAGCCACAAGAGTCGTCGAATTTACACGTGGATTATGTATCGGGATTTCGTAGGTTGAAGTTCTGTAAACTTTTCGACGGGAATTGTGATATCACGAGACGCAAAGTCCCGAAGGTCAAAATCATTGTGTGGGCCAAAGAGGAGTCAACAAGTGGACAAGTGGCGCACTACTGACACGGAGTCAACTCTGTTGATCATATCATAGTTTCGGGGAGTGAAGTTATGAATTCTTTACATTAGGATTCGCGATATCACGAAGTTCGAAGTCCCGATGGAGTAAAGGGGCATTTAAAAGTCAACCTTGTGAGTGCATTGGAATTTTGGAAAATCAAGTTTCGGGAATCGCGGGAACAAGTTGGTTGACACCGCGACCGCTGAAATCGCGATAAGGAAAATCTCGAAAAGGAAGGAGGAAGGGTCAGCGTTGACTGTTTTCGGGTTTCAGATATCTGAGAGACAAGCGCATGACCAATGGATTCACAAAAGTGTGAAGTTTGATTTCCCGAAGCAAAAGAGGGAATTCTTGAAATTGACTATGGGTGCAGATTTCCCGAAAGGGAAATAGAAGAGCCATTCTGAAAGCTCTTCGGGACAGTGTAAAGGGAAAGATCCTGTGTTGACATGGAGGGAGCATGCGTCATCATTTCTGGTATCAGAGCTCAGAAATGTTCTTTGCTTTCTGTAGCAGAGAAGGGGAGAATTCACCATGCCACCAAGAAGAAGGGACAGGCAAACACCCGATCCACCAGAGGAGAGGGAAATGTCGCGAAGAAGAGGTAGGCAGATGACTGATCTAGCCATGGAGAAAGAAATGCGTGATCTACGAGATAGACTCGAAGACATGGAGACAACCCAAAGACGCACAGTCAGCGTTGGGGATCTAAGTGATTCCGAAAGTTAAATTGAGGCTGAACATGAAGAAGAAGTTGCAGCTGAAGATGCAGCAAATGAACGTTTGATCGGAGCTATTGCAAGAATGGGTGAAAGAGCGAAGATGGACATTCCAGTTTATGAGGGAAATCTGGATACAGAGGAGCTTCTAGAATGGATTAGAGCTCTAGACACATACTTTGACTATGAAGATGTCGAGGAGGACAAAAAATTCAAGCATGTTGTCACAAGATTGAAAGGACATGCAACATTGTGCTGGGATGAACTACAAGATGACAGACGCTGCAAAGGTAAGTAGAAGATCAAAATCTGGAACAGAATGATCGCAAAGATGAAGGAGAAATTCATCCCCAGGGATTACCAAATTACTCTGTTTAGGAGGATGCCGAACCTGAGACAGAAGTTGATGACAGTGAAAGAATACACTGAAGAATTTTATAAGCTGAACATCAGGGTCGGTCATCGGGAAAGAGATGATGAGAAGGTTTCAAGATACATTAATGGCCTGAGATATGATATTCAGGATGAGATGAGCATGGTAACCATCTGAACAGTGGAAGATGCTTATCAGATGGCTCTAAAATATGAAGAGAAGCTGAGACGAAGGAAGGGTCAGAGAGGCCGAGGTAGAAGTCAGCCTAGAGGAAAATAATTTGCCCAGGACAAATATCAGAAGCCCAATGAAGACTGGAAGAAACCTCAGACTCCAACTGAGAGAGGTGGAACCTCACAACAGGGACAATATGTTGAACAACAAGGGAAACATACTGAACAGAGAGGATATTATGCTGACAATAATACTTTTCCTCGTACTAGAGGTAGAGGAAGAGGAAGGGGTGGAGTAATAACATGATTCACATGTGGAAAGAATGGGCACAAGTTTTACAAGTGTCCAGATAAAAAGAAAGAGAATGGAGAAGCTCACATCTTCGAAGCACAGAGGCGAGATGTTGAGGTAGAATATGCTGAGGGCGAAAGATCGTTGATGATGCGAAAGGTTCTTTTGAAACCAAAGAAGGAGGTGGAGAGTTCAGTCCAAAGGACCAGACTTTTCCGGAATGCTTGCAAAACCAAGGATAGGGTATGCAAGGTCATTGAGGATAGTGGTAGCATGGATAATCTCCTTTCTACGGATATGGTAGAGAAGATAAAGTTCGAGATGATTGATCATCCAAGCCCATACAGAGTTTCGTGGCTACAAAAAAGACATCAGGTAACTGTCACTAAACAATACCTAGTTGAATTCAAGATAGGAGGGTATAATGATATGATACTATGTGATGTCATTCCTATGGATGTTTTTCATCTATTGTTGGGTAGACCATGGAAATATGACAGAAATGTGAATCATGATGGGAGAATGAACACATACACCCTAGAGAAGAATGGGAGGAATCACATGTTGCTTCCAATCAAGGATAAGGAGATGAAACCGGAAGTAAGCAACACTGTACTTCTCATGAGTGGGAAGGAACTTCTTACAGAGGTTAAGAAGAAGGAAGAACCACAATTCATTGTGGTCAGGAAACCGAAGATTGTTTTGACCAACACAAGGGTGGATGATTTACCAGAAGAGGTTCAGGAACTATTGGAAGAGTTTGCTGACATAATAGTGGACGAACTACCTCGTTCGTTGCCACCGATTAGAAGTGTGAGTCATCACATTGATCTCATACCAGGAGCGAGTTTTCCAAATAAAGTTGCGTATAGATTGCTGCCGCAAGAGAATGAATAGGTTAAAAGGCAAGTCCAGGAGTTTTCGGACAAAGGATTGGTCAGGGAAAGCTTGAGTCTGTGTGTTGTTCCGACAGTACTCAGTCCGAAGAAAGATGGAGGCTGGAGAATGTGTACCGACTCGAGGGAGATTAACAAGATAACCATCAGGTATAGATTTCCATTGTCGAGGATGGATGATCTGATGGATTTCTTGAGTGGAGCAAGGTATTGTTTAAAGATTGATTTGAAAAGCGGTTATCATCAAATTCGCATCACAAAATGTGATGAGTGGAAGACAACATTCAAAACCAACAAAGGGTTGTATGAATGGCTTGTTATGATGTTTGGCTTAACAAATGTGTCGAGTACCTTAATGAGGTTGATGAACGAACTCCTGAGGGACTTCATCGGAAAATTTGTCATTGTGTATTTATATGACATATTGGTTTTCAGTAAAACAGTGGCAGAGCATCTGAAGCATTTGGCTATAGTGATGCAGAGATTGCAGCAGGAGAAGTTGTGGATAAACATGAAGAAATCCTCATTCATGAAGACAAAGCTCATCTATTTGGTGTTTGTTATTTCTATAGATGAGTTGAGGATGGATCCAGATAAGGTGGAGGTAATCAAGAATTGGCCATCACCGAAGAATATCTTTGAGGTGAGAGGTTTTCACGGATTGGCTAGTTTCTACCGAAAGTTCATCAGGAATTTCAGTGGAATTAGTGCACTGATGATGGACACAGTGAAGAAGAGACACAAATCTTTTCACTCGACAACAGAGGGTTTGAAAAGTTTTAATCTGTTAAAGAGGAAGATTACGGAACAACCAGTTTTGGTGTTGCCAGGTTTCCAAAAGACATTTCAAGTGAAATGCGATGCAAGTGGATTTGCAATAGGGGCAATCTTGAGTCAAGATGACAGGCCGATAGCATACTTCAGCAAGAAGATGAATGAAGAGAAAGTGAAATACTCCACTTATGATAAGGAGTTTTATGTTATCATACAGGCATTGAAGAAATGGAGACATTACTTGATCCCGAAAGAGTTTGTCTTGTACAATGACAATCATGCATTGCAATTTGTGACTCAACAGGAAAAGTTGAATCAGAGACCTGTAAAATGGGTCGAGTATATGCAGAATTTCACTTTTGTGATTAAACATATTTCTGGTACTGCTAACAAAGTTGTTGATGCTTTGAGCAGGAAGTGTTTTCTATTGTAGGAATTCAAAGTCAAAACGTTGGGTTTTGATGATCTCAGGAACATGTATGCAAATGATCAAGATTTTAAGGAGGCATATGAAGTAGCTGAGAATCCAATTGTTAGGGATAGAAGCTAGTGGGTAGAGTACATGATCCAGGAAGGATTACTGTTTAGAGGTAATCAGCTGTGTATTCTAAAATGCTCCATGACAAAGAATTTGTTGAAGGAGAAGCACAGTGGAGGATTCGTAGGGCACTTTGGTCATGACAAGACATTCGCAAAGATGAATGAGTCATATTTTTGGCCGGGAATGTGAGAAAACGTCAAGAGATTCATGGATAGATGCAGAATTTGCCATCATTTGAAGGGAAGGAAGCATAATGGAGGGTTTTATCAACCATTTCCCATACCTGAGAGACCATGGGATGCAATCAGCATGGATTTTGTATTAGGGTTGCCAAGAACACAAAGAGGTTTTGAATCAATCTTTGTGGTGGTGGATAGATTTCCAAGATGGCACACTTCATTCCATGTCAGAAGACCAGTGATGCAACTCACATTGGAAGTCTATTTTTCAAAGAAGTCATTCGACTTCATTGCTTACCAAGAAGCATAGTTTCGAATCAAGAACTTCACAGCCAAGTGAAGGAGCGATTGCAAAGTTCAAGCCAGGAATATAAGTGCAGAGCCGATTAGCACAAGAGACAACTTCAATTTGAGGTTGGTGACTTGATTGTGGCACATCTGAGAAAAGAAAGGTTCCCAAGAGGAACATATAATAAACTGAAGATGAAGAAAATTGGACGATGGCGGGTCTTGAAGAAATTTGATGCAAATCCTTACGAGATTGAATTACCCGATGGGATCGGAATTTCTCCAATATTCAATATCTCATATTTGTACCCATATAAAGCTTGGGAAGAAGGGACAGGAGATGAACATCCAGTGATCCAGTGGACAAAGAAGATGCCAGTTGCAGAAAAGCCGCAGATGGAGTGCATAATGGACAAAAGAGTGATCAAGAAGACCAAGCAGAAAGAATATTTTGAATATTTGGTCAAATGGAAGGACCATCCAGTTGAAGATGCCAGCTGGGAAAATGAAGCAGTGGTCTAGAGGTGTGGACACACCATACGCGAGCTCATGGATAGGAGCCCATGAAAATTTTCAAGTGAGGGAATATGATGCAGGAGCATCTCAAGCGAGCCAACACAGAGACAATCTAACAGCTGGAAAAGTGCCCAGCATAAATTTTTGAAATATCTTGAACCATTAATGAATATCAAGTGGAGGCGCACTTCTATAATGTAAACAAGCCTTGAGTGATTCGCTCTTGTCCTTAGTAGGTAGGAGGCATTTATGGTAGTTAATGTAAGTAGGTAAAATTGAATGTTAGATTAGACAGTTTAGAGCGCAAGAGGGAAACGGGATATAGACACTCTCCTTGTGTATTGTAGCATTATTATGAGAGCATAAAGATTATTTAGGGGAGCATAGAAGAGAAGCAGAGAGCTGTGGAGCAGACTCCATGTACAAAAGTTCTGAATTAATACAAAGGAAGTTGTGATTCAGAGTCATGGTGTTCATATATTCTCTGTGTATGCATCTTTGAATGTTATGCTCATGAATGTTTTACTCTTTCTATCATGCACTTGCTTTTATGCTATGTATGAATGATTTATTGTTGAATGTTTCAAATCTGAGAGGAAAGAGGTGAGGAATGAGTTTCAATTGTTTCTCTATCTGAGCAAGAGTTCCTACAAGGAGTGCAGTTTAATTATCTGCAAGGAGTTCTTCGACAAGGTGTTCAAAGGTTTGTCTCCGAAAGCTTAGGACAAATAGATTTTGTTCTCATTTCCACAGAAGTGAAATTTGGCATAGGAGTCGTGCAAGGAGTGCGCAGGCCAAGGAAGGCCTCGGAGTTTAGAAGTTGAGTGAAACACTGAGAGATTGTTGCTGCAGGTGTATGCAGGGTCGAAGGGATTCAACACTTGGAAGTGCTTGAAGGTCTACCCCAAGGAGTGCGAGTAGGGGTTTTAAAAAAGACTCGAAGTCAGACAAATCCCAGAAGGAGTCAAAGGAAGGAATAGTAATGAGGGACCACAGGAGGATGAGTTCCGCGGAGAGAAACACCTGGGTTAGTTGTGCGAAAGTTCACAAGAGAAAGAGACGGACAATCGGAATTCTCGGTGGAGAATTCGTGAAGTCCTGTGAGCCGTCAGATCTCACAAAGGATCAGGGGAGTTACCATGAGTATTCCTAGAGGTTCTAAATTTCAGGAGGAGTAGGACCATAGATCCGAGCCACAAGGGCCGTCGAATTTACACATGGATTCTGTATCGGGATTTCGTAGGTTGAAGTTTCGTAAACTTTGCGACGGGAATCGTGATATCACGAGACGCGAAGTCTTGAAGGTCAAAAGGATTGTGTGGGCCACAAAGGATTCAGTGAGTGGACAAGTGGCACACTATTGACACGGAGTCAACTCCGTTGATCATATCGGAGTTTCGGGGAGTGAAGTTCTGAATTCTTTACATTAGGATTTTTGATATCGCGAAGTCTCGATGGAGTAAAGGGGCATTGAAAATTCAACCTTGTGAGTGCGTCGGAATTTCAGAAAATTGGGTTTCGGGAATCGCGGGAACAAGTTGCTTGACACCACGACCACCGAAATCTTGATAAGGAAAATCCCGAAAAGGAAGTAGGAAGGGTCAGCGTTGACTGTTTTCGGGTTTCGGAGATCTGAGAGATGACCGCGTGACCAGCAGATTCACGAAAGTGTGAAGTCTGATTTCCCGAAGCAAAAGGGGGAATTCTTGAAATTGACTGTGGGTGCAGATTTCCCGAAAGGGAAATAGAAGATCCATTCTGAAAGCTCTTCGGGCCAACCTAAAGGGAAAGATCTTGTGTTGACATGGACCTTTCGACCTGTGGGTTTGTTGGGTATGTGTTATATTCTTTACATGTCTGTGTGTGTGGGTGCATCAGATACGACAACTGTGTCGGATGATCCCTTCACCTATTTACGCGCAGCGTTCGACACCGGGCGGTAGCCCAAGGCCGATGGGGTTCGGGGAAACGCCCTGAAATTTTTTTGGGGCGCTTTTTCCTATTTTTAGCGGATTTTTCTATTTTTAGCTGATTTGTAAATTAATCCCGGATTAAGGGATTAGGGTTTTGGTATCTACGGAATACCTAAAAACATTGTATATATTGTATGGAGAATGGTGAAATTCGATATAAGGAAAATAAGAAAGGTTTTCCCGGTTGAGGGTTTCCGGTAAAAATCTCTATGTACTCTGTGTATGAGCCATTGATTAATTTCTGTATTGCTTAAGAATATATATGCATTGCTTTACTTCGCAGGTTTAAAACTTACATGTGGTATCAGAGCACGTTTTTGGCTTCAGAGGGACGCCTTTGCAGCTGAGGGTTTGGCTCGGTCTTGATAGATCAATTTTATCTTGGGTCTGTGATAAACCTGGGTTTAGTGGGAGCTTTTGCAGTGGATATTCGAGTAAAGTAAGAGGAATGGCGAGCTCATCTAGAATCGAGATAGAGAAGTTCAACGATAAAAACTTTGAGCTATGGAAGCTCAATATGGAGGACCTTCTTGTAGACAAAGAATAATGGATCGCTGTGGATCCTAGTACACAGGCTACCGGTGCACCATCTACAAGCACACAGGCTACTGGTATAGAACCTACCAGTACACAAACTACTAGTACACCAGTTACTGGTATGTCGAAGGAAGATTGGGACAAGTTGGACAGAAGAGCAAGGAGTACCATTCGACTCTGCCTGGCAGATTCGGTGTTGTTGAATGTCTCGGGAGAATCTA
>ML881783.1:3809-15614 GCA_009831015.1 Picea engelmannii | reverse complement strand
CAAAGCTGGCTGAGAAGAAGAAGATGGGTCCTCCAGGACCATGCTCAGGTCGCTCCTGCTCTCGGTACTCCATGTCTAGGACCATGTGGGCCTCGAGACATGATCTCCTAGTTATCCCTAGATATCGGGGATAACACTGCCAAAACACTTAAATATTTTGAAATTTCTGTCAGTACAAAACATAAATTTTATATGTAAAAATATGAACAAAAAAATATATTTTTAGAGCCTATTTCGGAACAGAAAATGCCTCAAATCAATAGGGAATGATGAAGAACAAGAACATAAATTTTTGAAGGCTTATGTAGGCTAGACAAGTAAATTTCTAGATTTGAAATCTACTTGTTCCAACACTTTGGTGACCTGCAAATGGTGTCAAACTTGCTACAAAACCAATCAAGAGGTGAGTAGATCTAATAAACAAGTAAAACACTTTACTAGTTCTATTAAAAATACTTCACTAAACCAAATAGAAATACTTCTACTTATTTTACCAAGAAAAATACTTTTCTTTTAGATCTCTTAATCTAGGCTAAGTAAACAAGAAAAACACTAGAAAAATAATAATATCACCTCAATAAAATTCTTCATAACATCAAGAAGACTCCCAATGCCAATATGATATTCCTCCAAATCTTCCTTTCATTCAATAAAAATTGCATGCAAATACTTGAAGCAAAACTTACAAGAAGAACTGAGAAAGAAAGAGAGAGAGAGGAGTGGGAGAGATTTGGGCAGCATAAACTTGCTCTGAGAATAGATGTCCAAATGAGGAGGGGTAGGCATTATTTTATACTTGGGAGAGAGGAGAGACCCCTCTTGGATGAGCTCCAAGTGTCACTCACCCAAAAGAAAGAGCCAATCCCAAGGGGGGCACACTTTTAGGGTTTTGGTAGTGTTAGGGTTTGAGGGTTGAGTGTGGAGAGGGGGGAAACACCTTTTTACTCACCCAACCTATCACAATCCCACTACGGAAATGAAGATTTTTCACCGAATTCTTGAGGATCAGAATCCCCAAAATCCTACGGGGCTTAGCACAGGCTAGTTCTCCCCTTTTTCCACCTCCATGAAATCACTAATCTTGATCACAGGTCAAACAACTAGGCGCCTTTTCGCATTTCGCGACTCAGTGTTATAAGCGAGTCGAGACTTTCGGCTCTGCAAACCCCGAATGTCGAACTGCCAAAGAGGCTTCGATCAGCAATTAGCCCCCTGGGCTATGCCTTGGTCCACAGGTCCTTTTCGGTAGCTCCCCCGTGCGAACAACACTAGGCGCGAGCTCCACCCTTCCCAAGCGACCATAGCGCTATGACCAAGGCCTATTCCCAAAGGCGCTTGTCGCAACTCGCCATCTCGCGAGTTCGCAAGTCGAAACTCCCGACTCTTCCTTCCCAATCTCGCGATACCCGAGATCACGAAATGGGTATAGCTCCTTTCTATCAGTGCCTTCCGCGCGTGACCACTGGCTAGGCTAAACGCTAGCACCTCTCGCTACTCGCACCTTCGCGAGTCGAAGGGTTGAGCTCTCGTGCTCTTACTTCGCGAATCCCCGAGACGCGAGAAGTCAACAGAGCATTGACTCCTCTCTCCAGGCAACGCGTGTCCGCCTGTCAACCACGCGGGCCCCACCTTGTGGTTCTGCCACGTGTTCCTCACTTGTGCTTCGACTCTCGGCACTTCGCGACTTCTGATGTCGAGAAGAGGTCCTCTCAACCTCTGAATGCGCGATACGCGTGATAAGGCCTTGATCCAACGGTCCTCCCGTTTTTGGATCCAACGGTTTAGATTTTTCTCCTCGCGATTTCGCACTTCGCGACTTCGTGAGTTGAAGCACCCAACTCTTGCGCTCTCTTCTTGCGAAACCCCAAGATGAGAGATCCCAAACTCGGACCTCTTCGGGACTGCCCCGGCCCTAATCGCCTTGCAACCCTGCAAGATCCAACGGCTATCGGTTGTTTGCCACTTCTATCTCAAAGTGTCTCCACAGTCCATACAACTTCTCCCATGGTTACTTCTACGGCTTAACTCCCTCGCAACTCAGTGCGATCCAACGGACCACAACATTTCGGCACTTCTCTACGAAGTCTCTCTGCCGTCCGTTTCTGCTCTCTTTTGCGCGCGTCTAGACGTACATTTTTCGATGACCCAGATCTATTTCGCTCCAGCCGATCTAACGACAATCATAGCTCCTCCTTGAGCATGCGCTTCTCTTCCTTCTCCTTGGAAGATTTCTTAAGTATCAAAGGTCTCGGCCTTTGCCTCTCTTCTGCGATCTTTGCAGCTAAGGCTCTGTGCACAAAATGGCACTATCCCTCCTGAGCTTC
Organism: Picea engelmannii; assembly: GCA_009831015.1. Classification (NCBI taxonomy): domain Eukaryota; kingdom Viridiplantae; phylum Streptophyta; class Pinopsida; order Pinales; family Pinaceae; genus Picea; species Picea engelmannii. The sequence goes on along the minus strand of ML881783.1, from coordinate 13,290 downwards.
TCTTCTCTGGAACCGTGAAAGATTTCCTCGACCTTATTGATTCCTACAGGGTCTGCGCACACAACAAGGTGCTACCTGTCCTCCTCAGATGGATGGCTACGATTCTCTCGCGACTTCTCCACCCGCGAAGTCGAAAGACTTCCCTCTAGGACTTCCGATGTCCAAATCCTCGATATGGGTGATTCCGCGACACGCGTCCTCTCGTAGATGGACGACTCAAATCCTCTTTCGCTATTTCGGGACTTATGATGTCGAGTGCCCGGACTCTCGAATTCCCAAATGCCGAAATCCTGATACGAACTCCTTCTCGGGACTTTCGCCCCTGTTCACGAGGGCTTAACCCTCATACATCTCCTGATAGATCCAACGGCTGCCGGGTTTTCTAACTAAGATCTGACGGTTCATATCAGTCCCACGTTGTGCACTCTCCCACTGCTCCCTGGACGTGGAAAAACCAACGGTCCAAATACTCTCACGGACCTTGGGGATCTACGGTCCCTATTTCTTCGCCACTCACGAAGACAAAGGAAAGGGGTTAAGGCATGTAACGCCCTCGTTTCTTCCTCCAACCTAACGGTCGTGAATGACCGCAGATCTTTCGACGGGATCTCGTCTGTCGATCGATACCTATCCCTACGTTGCTATTTTGGGATTTCAAGAGGATCATTCTTCCTCGTATAGGGTTACTAATACTTGCGCCTTCAAATCCTTTTCCAAGTTCTTGATAAGCTTTCCAAGAAGGATATCTCTGTGGAGAGATCTATTACGGGTATTCCTGGGGACGAATAAAGGTATAGATTTCCCGAGAACAGACTCGAAGTTTGAATTAATTCAATATGCATATATATATGTACAAATCTATCTATAAACGTAAGCCATACGTGGTCCTTCCAACATAAGCATGCAACCACCATTTCTGATCAAACACCACACAGACAGTCTTATACTGAAACCCTTCATGATTTCACAGCTTATGAGCATAAATGTCAGAATATACATTTCAAGATACAAGATGAAAACACTTATCAGAAAAACACCAGAAGTGATGCAACTGCTGAGAGGGGTGCTCGTTTCCACCCAACCGTAGGCTCGGTGACTCCCAATGGATTTACCACTAGCCACCCCCGAGCTGAGACCACGATGCTGCGAGACTGCGTTTCTGTTTGTCAGTGACCGAGAACGAAGGTTACTCTCCTTCTTCTCTGCTATCACTCACTCTGTATTTTTCTAGAGTTTCTCTTCCTCTTTCCCTCACGTCTGCCCTTGATCGTCCACTCTTCCTACCTTTTCTCTGTTCGGCGAGGTTGCGTGGCACGATTTTCCTCGCAATGGTTAGGTCTGAGGACTCTACGGATGGGCGGTTCACCCCCATCCCTCATTACTCATGAGGAGCCCTTTACCTACCAATACTGATGAGTCATTTAATTCGGGGCCAACGAGCCGCTCTTGGTTCTCCGGGCCAGTGAAGTCCAAATAGTGTATTGGTTTTGGGTGGAATTTAATGCCACCATTCTAGGTGCCTTCCACCACCTTTCTTCAGCCATCGTGGTCTCTTTTTCAGCACCTTCCCCTCTCAGCAGTCCTGCAATACATATATATATTTACATTATTATTTACATTCATCGACCTTTTCCTCAAGGTCCACTCACATCACACATTCACATTTTTGAGTTTGCCACAGTTCTTGGCCAGTATAGTTATTTTTACAGACTGGGGGAAACAGGGTGTTACACAACCTAAGAGTTAGTCTTCAAGGGGGCGCACTTAGGGTTTTAGCCTCCCTTTTGGCTTAATTTTACTTTTTGGCCAAGTGGATGAGTAAGGGGGGCGCACTTTCTCTAGGGAGATGGTCACTTGAAGTTGTGGCTAAGCAAAGGGGGGTTCATTAAGTTGGAAAATTATTTTCTAACTTAGGAAAAAGGATAGGAAACCTTTCTACTCTTTCTCATGTCTTTTTTCCCTTTTTACAATTTTTGGCATTTTTACTTGGCCAAATTAAAGCAATTTATTGCTAACTCTAGACTGACTTGGACTCCTCATGGACAATGACCTACCAAAACTTGTTCAATTGAGCTAAAACTTGCTCCAAGGGTGTAGGGGGTCTCTTTCCATTTGTTTTGAGTACTCACATCTCTATCAAAATCCCCTAGGACCAAAGTTTACATTTTTACATCAAATTTAATTAAAATTATCATTAAATGGGTAATTTTAATAAATTAAAAAAAAATGTTAAGACGAAATTCCGCAAAACTCTAGAAGATGTCTAGCATGGTCATTTACAATATTCCTAAACCCTAGTCACCCATTGGGATCGATCATTAGAATGCCTTTCACCACTTTGGAGGATTATTGTGAGTGAAAAACTCAAGGGTAATTAAAAATTACCCGAGGATAAAAAACACTCGATGAAAGGACTTCCCTAATGATAAAGTTCTAGGAAACTAACTAAAATGTGACTCATGCTGACTCATTACATTATTATCCCACACAAGGAGTGAAAATTCCAATTACAAAAAGACGTGTCGGGGGCAAAAATTACCTTGTAGAACCATAAGTCTTCAAAAAAAGTTGTACCCCAAGGTACACAGCTTCATGGTACATGGAGTTGACTCCTAGTCGAAATAGGTGGTCAATAGTGGCCATGGAATTAATCCTTTTGTTTGAATTCATTATTTTATAACAAATACAATTTGGAATCATTTGTTAAAGATAAGTAATTGAGTAGTTGAAGTGGCTATGGAATTAATCAATGGATGAGACATCACAAGCCTAGTATTTGTTCATTATTTGCTTCTTTATTTGTAATTCTTTGATGGATAGAAGTCCTCTTGAGATTGATGCTATGGGAAAGTTACGAATCTGTTGTTCTCTATTTTTTTCTCTCTTTCCTTATGTTTTTTGGACATTTCTTAATAGATTCTTTTGTTAAATGTAGAGGGAAGCGGCTATCCACCTGGACTAAATCCACATACTTGTCTAACTTGCAAAGGCATTGGAAAAGTATGAACCCTTTCCTTTTGAGTTCCTTTAGAGAATTTATCACAAGTGGAAGTTTATACTAAATGTATTAGTGCTCCATAACATTTAATAGTCATGTTGTGTATACATTTTCTTCTAAATGTTTGTTGCTTTGATTATACTTGTTTTGTGTTTTCTTTCCTTCTAAGTGATTTACTAATACTCCGTAGGTTACTATTCACCCGTTTACATCAACATGTCCGACATGTAAAGGAGCAGGCCATGTTGTGAAGGTAGGGTTTTGAAGACTACGTTATGTTGTTCCCAACTTTATATGTTTGAACATATTTTGTTACACAAATAAATTTTCCATTCTAACCCCTAATTTTGTGTATTTTCAAACTGTACTGTAGGGATCATGTTATACTTGCAAAGGTTGTGGAACTATTGGAGGACTTAAAGAGATTAATGTTAATATCCCAGAAGGTGATTATAATGTTGTATTTAGTTGAATGAATTGTTAAACTTGTGTTTATTTGAGTCCTTAGTGTCAAAATTAGGCCATGATACAATCTTATTGCATTTATTATGGTCACATGCCTACCTTTGTGTAACACCATATTATATTATATTTTTTTGGCTATTTTAGGCTAATGCTGACCTAGTCAAACCTCCTTGGGACTAGCCTCTACATCTTGGATGGTGTATAAATACACTGCTCCTCATTTGTGTTCTTTACTGAGTGATTGATTTATTATCATAAGCATGTTGCCATCCTAATACACACTTACAAACATGGAGAAGTCCCCAACCCACTTGGTGTGTCCTTGGAGGCACAAACCTGAATCCAGACCCACTGTCACCTCCATCTAGATTCCTTCTGTCTAGGCTCACTCCTAGGGAAGCCAAGGGGGTAGACTCTATTAAACTATGTGAAGTTTTTATTTAAAATTATAGGAGTTAATTAAGTTGTTGATTAGTGTTACCCAACCCAATGACTAGCAACCAATGCAATGTGCAATCTTTCACTGACAATCAAACCTTTATTTATTAAGCCACAATTAGACCAATGCCTAAAGATTCCACTTATTCCAATATATACAAAAAATGATAACTCTACAAGAATGAAACAAATTTGAGAACTATCTACGCAATGAATTGAAAAATAACTTTACACAATTATTTTAAAACAATGAATAAATAAAGAATACTTGTGTTTTAAAACAATGAATAAATAAAGATTACTTGTAAATGAATCAATGTGGATATTTACACATGAAAAATAACTTGCATAAAATAAATAGAATGTAAATAACTGAAAATAAATCGTTGAAATGGAAATTGCAAGGAAATGTAAATGTTGTGCAAATATGTAGGTTGCTTTTAGTTAATTTTAAGACTCTCTTTAACTTGGGGGTTTAGATGTGAGGAGTTGCAAGCCTAAGCTATGTGACTACCCCAAGTCCTTATCCCTTGACCAAGAGGAAATGTTGGGTGCTCAACAAGAGAACAACAAGGTTCTCCCCTATCTTCACAGGTTAAATCCAAATTGCTTGGGCACTCAACAAGGAGGACACTTAGTGCCGTGAAACCGTCTCCGGCTTCAACCCCTTCTAGCCTCCACAATTCACCTTATTTTAATGGCCAAACAATAATGAGAAATGAGTGCCTAATTAAACTAACCACTCAATCATTTTTCCTTGCTCTTTATTTAATATTACCCAATATCCACAAGTGGCAAGGGGGAGGGAATACAGGGAAAAGGCAGGGTAAATTTTATTTACTTTGCAAAAATGAAATTTTAAACACTAACCAACATGATTTTGCAAGATAGCATAGCCACTCCCATGCAAGGTGTGGGAAAACATAAACAACAATGATCAAACTTATCCACACAACTTTGGCACAATGTGGAGGACAAAGCCTACCGATTTTGTGGCAAAGGTGGGTAAAAATTTAAACTACGTTCCAAGCCTCACAACTATGGTACAAGGTGGAGGACAAAGCCTATCGATTTTGTGACTAAGGTGAGCAAACAAATTAATGCAAAAATCAGAAAATTACTTTTAATTCTAGCTGACACGATTTTGCAAGGATGACAAAGCCAATCTCATGCAAGGTGTGGGAAAAATATTTAAAATTAATTTATAGATTCTGAGCTTGGAAAATAAATGGAAATGCAAGCCCAAGAGACTCTCTTGGGATGCTTACAAATATTTTAGAAAGCAAGAGAAAGAAAGGGGTTTTGCACCAAAGCTTGTAGGTATTTTCTTGAGCTTTTAGTGGTTAATTTTGGGTAGCACCTCTGATTTTAATGGTGAAAATACGCATAAAACAACAAACAGAGCTTGCTGGAAAATGCTAAAAATCACCTAAATATGTTAGTTTTGGATTAACATATATACATAAATTTTACAATAAAAAATATGAACTTGGAAATTGATTTTTTAGCAAGATTTAAGTGATTATGTATGCAAAAAATAAGTAAATAGAAGGTTGAAAATTAAACATAAAATTTTGTGAAGCAAAATGAAGCCTTTGGAGTTCCTCCAAGCTTTCACAACCTGCAAATCTGTAAACCCTTGCTATACAATGATGCAAGAAGGTGAGAAATTTTAAAAGGCCTACAAAATACTTTGCAAACAGTAATAAAAACAAATCACATAGACCTATAGCAATACTACTACATATTTATCCCTAGCAAAATATTTTGCTTAGGGTTCTTCAAGTAAAACAATGTGAAGCAAAAATAAACAAAACTTTGCAATATTACCTCAGTAAGAGAAAATACCATACAAGAGTAGCCAAAAATCACCAAGAATGCACCAATAACAACAAGAGATCTTCCAAAACTTCACTTTATTGCTCAAAAGAATGGTTGCAAAATTGCAACAAAATTACATAAGAGAAATGGGAGAGAGTGAGAGAGGGTGGGGAGAAATTTTGGTATAATGGAGTTGCTGTGAAAACTTCATGTCAAAATGAGGAGAAGGGGATTTATTTTAAAGGATGGAAAGAGGATATACCCCTCTTAGATGAGTTACAAGTGTCACCCATCCAAGAGAGAGAGAGAACAAGTCAAAGGGGGCACACTTTTAGGGTTTTGGAGTGAGTTAGGGTTTGAGGGGTGAGATGTGAGGGGGGGAAACATTTTTTCTTTTGTCCAAACCATTTAATAGGCTCTAGGAGGGGTGCACTTAGGGTTTTAGGCCCTCTCTCACTTTAATTTTCATTTTTCCCTAGGTTCATGATGAAGGGGGGCACCCCTCTCACTAGGGAGACTCACTTTAAGTTGTTGACTCGTCATGGGGGGTTCTTCTAAGTGGATTTTTACTTTCCAACTTAGGAAATACATTATAAAACATTTCCCCACTTCTTTTCTTGACTTTAAACACTTTTACAATTTTTGGTTTTTTTACCTTAGCCAATTATTTGCTGATTTTTTACTGACTTGGACTCCTCATGGACAATGACCTAGAAAAAATTGTCCAATTGAGTTGAAACTTGGTCCAAGGGTGTAGGGGGTCATAAGACAATTTTTTTAGTACTCACACCCCTATAAAAAAATCCAAAGGACCAAAGTTTTACATTTTTCATCAAAAATAATTAAAATTTCTAATTTACGGAAAATTTTAATTATTAAAAAATCCTATCAAAACTTAACGGAATTCCGAGCAAGACTCTAGGAGATGTCTAGCATGGTCATTTACAAAAATTTTAGACCTTAGTTACCCACTGATATCGATCATCAGAACACCTTTCACCACTTTGGAGGATAGCAAGACTCTATGAGATGTCTAGCATGGTCATTTACAAAAAATTTAGACCTTAGTTACCCACTGATATCGATCATTAGAACACCTTTCACCACTTTGGAGGATTATTGAGTGAAAAACTCAGATTAAAAGCACTGAAAAACAAGATTAATTACCTGAGGAAAAAAAAACACTCAATGAAAGGACTTCCCTAATGATAAATTCCTAGGAAACTAAATTATTAAAACTTTACCCATGCTAACATATTACAAAATTATTCCACGTCGGGGAGCAGACATTTCGTGGACATAAAAAGAAGTCCTAGGGGGGGGAAATTGCCCTACTAAGCTAAGTCTTCAAACTTGTCATACCACAAGGTACATATGTTTCTGATATACATGACGTTGAAACCTAGTTGAAATAGGTGGTCAACAAAGCCTAAAGGAACCTTCTCTATATTTTGCTCTCTTTGGTTGATATAATTCTTTGTTTATGCCATGAATCTCTCTCTTTGGCACAATTACGATTATGATTATGACGATGGATTATTTTCTCTAAGAAATTATGACTATGGATTGTTTTCTCTAAACCCTCTTAAGCTTTTTCTTTCCAATGATCTACTGCTCTTTTGTTGTTGTTAGACTCTTCATTGGATTAGGGTTTTGATGATTAGTTCACCTTTTGTCTCTTGTGATCTCAACATGATATCTGAGTTAGTGTGAACCTATATCACCATATTTAGCATTTTTATTCTAGGGTTTAACCATATTTATCAAGGACAACACCTTCTTAGGGTTTCCTTAAGTTTTTCTAGGGTTTACACATCGTTACCACAAAATCTGTTATCATCAAAGTGTAAAATTCCCAAGCACCTAGATGATAGATTTGTATTACTATGAGGTCGACCACTGACACCTCGCCATCTCTCCTCTACCCTTTAGGTTGGCTCTCCTCCGGCTCAAGGAAGGATTCCCTAAATAGGATTGTTAGAGACTAAAGCTGTGAAGGGCAAGGTGATGTAAAGAGTAGTTTCGAGCAAAATGAAAAGTTGCATAAACAAAAGGAAGATGGTGGACTGTAAAATTGTGCATTATCACTGGGCGATGGAGTCAAATAAGGAATCAAATGGGATGAAATCCTAGAGATGGAAAGACGATTATGAGACTAGAAAGTACAAGTTGCTTGAAATAATTCCTTGCTACCCTTAATTGTAGAGATATGGCGAAGGAAGTCACATATGTAGACAACATCCAAGACTCAAGGAGATTACAACTATAAAGAATTATGTTAATGTGTATTCATCCATGAGTAGAGAAGGAAATACAACCATGAGCAAAATTCCATTGATAACCTAAAATGAAAATGGAAGGAATATACCAAGTTCTTACTCCACATATGTCAAAATCAATTCCAGCAAAACAGAAACACCAATAGAAATGTGAAAGACAAAAAACCTCACCCACAAGATAGCTATGTAGCTCCTCGAAGCACATCAAAAAATATTGCATTAAGCTCTGTTATCCCCACTTTTTAGGGATAACTAGAAGATCATGTCTCGAGGCCCACAGGTCCTAGACATGGAGTACCGAGAGTAGGATTGACCTGAGCATGGCCCTGGAGGGCCCACCTTTTCTTCTTCCATTGTCCTTGTCTTGTTAGCAGCAGTAGCATCCATCACCATCGGCTTGGTCCTGTATCAGAAAGAGTTATTTCTCCACGAGGTAATTGGTCCAAGTATCATGGTATGTGTGACTTTTGATCATTGAAACCTTTAAATATATGCATCGGATTCCTTTTATCTCTAACAACTACTTGGATCTTACATTAGCCCACTTGACCATGCTTGGGGAAATTGACAGGGTGCCCTAGCAAGCCTGTGCCCATAGGTCTTGGTTTGCCACTGGGGGAATTTTTGAAAAGCCATCGTCTGCTCCCATCATAGCACCACTGTTTCATCTTATCTTCCGCTCATTTATCCCATTCCCGTTGTCCGGGCATTGGGTTGACCTATTTGCAGGGTTGCATCTTATCTCGTGGGAAGAAGGGGCTAAAGGCCCAGAAGGTAAAAGCAGTTGGTAAAAGACAAAAGCCTAGAGATGAAACCTCGAGATGCTTCGCCCAGGGATCCCCAAGAAGGCAGTAAAAAGCCCCTCAGGAAGAAATAAGAGGGACCTAGAAAATAACAAAACAAGACCTAGTCAAAGGATAGGGGGTCTCATCACGAGCCATCCTATTAGGTCCATGGGTACCTAACAGTATGACATTGCCACCATTTGGTTACCACGCCAGGGCAGTGACCTTTGGTTGCATGGCCAAGGGAAAGGGGGTCTCATCACGAGCCAACCTTCTCATCTCTGTGAAAGTACTTGTGGGTAACATTGTCAGCTTTGGTCACCATGTCAAGGTAGTGTCCCCTGGTTAGTTCTCGAACAAAAAAAGAAAATAAAAAGAATAAAAAGAATAAAGGCAAGAATGGGCTTGGAAAAAATGCATCCATGACAGGTACAACTCGCCTTCTACAAAGGCACCCACAGGTAACACTTATGCATCCTTGGCCCTCACTACACCCACATGTTTGGACATCTCCTAGCCACATCACCTCACTTACATGGCTTGGATGATATATTTCTGGAAACTTTCCTTTTCTTGTGGACACTAGCCCAATAGGACGCCTTGTCCTTTTCTCCAATCTTGTATTGCAGGTTTTTGTAATGTCTTTGAGCTATTGACTAATGTATTAGGGGTTTTATGCATATGTTTAATAATAT
>WSFP011485014.1:0-15615 GCA_009831015.1 Picea engelmannii | reverse complement strand
TCCTGTATGTTGATGATTTATTCCTCACCGGTTCAGAAAGTCTTATTGTTGAATGCAAGCGTGCATTGACTTCTGAATTCGAGATGAAGGATCTGGGTTGTGATGTCCTGTTCCCTAGAGTAGGCCAGCAGGGAGTGACTTAGTAGTCTATGTGTTCCTGTAGACTATAGTCAGGCACAAACAGGGAACAAGATGGAGAAATAGGGGTGAATTGATGGCTAAACAATGAATTAAGCCAAAATACTTAGGAAAAGTCACTTAAGCCTAAGTCAACGAAGAATTAGAATGAAAAGGTGTTAAAGGGGGACTTAATTAATTAATTGTTCACCTTAGGAGGAAAAGCGCCTAGCTTTAGTGAGGTCAATGGTGAATTAGGTTGGGAATGATATAAAGGGAGGAATTTGACCTAATTCCTCATTATGCATTGTTATGATTTGATGTTGAGAGTTCCCAGAGGAGGAGAGGATTCAACTTTACTGTTTTGTGGATTTCTGGAGGAAACCACCACCATTGATCGGTTTTGGTGTTGAGAGACACACCCTAGCCCATCAGAGATACCATCTAGGTATTTCACCGTGACATTAAGGAGCATCCAGTTACAGGGGGAGCAGCTCAACCAGTGAGGGCACAAGTCAAATTGAGGGTTTGTGGAGCTGCACGAGGACAGAGCTCTGATTACATTTTCTTTCTGACCCAGTTGAGATCCAGCCAGGGCGCTCAGATTGAGCTACTTCCCATCAGATTCTGACGGTGGAATCATTCAGAGCGCACCATCCAGCCATTTAGGGCGCATCTCTTCCGGACAGACATTTGGGGTTGCATGTAGAGTATCAGAGCAGATCCGGGGAAACCCTTCCGACCTAGTTCAGCATTTGGCGAGACGATCGTTTTGAGCCCTATAGCAGCAGATTCCGTTGGTGGAATCCTTTGGGGTGCATCTAGTGTCCCAGGAGGTGCGCAAACCCACCAGGGGTTCAGATCCAGTGCCTCAAAGACCAGATCCGAGATCCGGCACTCATCCATTTCAGTCTAGAGGCCAGGGCGCTTCTATTGGAGCAGTTTCCAGCGCATTTCGACGGTCCATTCTTCCGAACGAGTTTTCCAGCTGGTAGCGGTTACCGTACTTCTCCGGAATCGCATATTTTTGCCGATCTATCTGTGCATGCATCAGATCTGCTATCATCTTCTGATCACGGATATTTTGATGTTATTTGCTTGTATTCCAGTGACAATCCATGAGATCTAGCTGACGATTATATTCTATATTTCCAGTATGTTATTGTATTTCCATGCTTGAGTCGTATAATACATGTTATTGAGCAGTTGATGTTCTTTACTTCCGCATGCATCCTTTATATGTTGTTTAAACCATAAATATGCAACATGCACATGAAATAACCAACATGCACATGCAATAACCCACATGCACATGGAATAACCATCAATATCTCAAACATACAACTGAAACGCATCCAGAAACCCCCCAGTGTATCAGATCTGCAAGACAGAACATTAGATCAATAGCAAATATCCTGATCAGCGAGATCAGGGATATTTCATGGGTATGATGCACTACTTCTTGGGACTAGAAGTATGGTAGAGGACTAATGAGATTTTCCTGAGCCAAGGAAAATATACAGTGGAGATATTGAAGAAATTCGGTATGACAGACTGCAAGTGCATGCCTACACCAATTGTGATGGATCTGAAGAAAATGAACGAGGCTTCTACTGATTCAGGCGAGATTGATCCACATCTTTACCGAAAGTTGATTGGATCATTGATGTATCTGGTTAACACCAGACCTGATATATGCTATGTTGTGAATGTACTCAGTCAGTTCATGAGTCAGCCGAGACAGACTCACTGGATAGCAGCGAAGCATGTGCTGAGATATCTACGAGGCACAGTTGGATATGGCCTGAGATATGCCTCCGATGTAGACATGGGATTGCAGGGATATGCCGATGCAGATTGGGCAGGGAGCACAGTGGACCGGAAGAGCACATCCGGTTGTTGTTTTACTTTGGGATCTACCATGGTTTCCTGGTGCAATAGGAAGCAGAGCTCTGTGGCTTTGGGTACCGCAGAAGCAAAGTACATAGCGTTATGTGTCACAATCCGTGAAGCAGTGTGGCTTCGCAAGCTCCTTGCAGATTTATTTGGTCATGAGATGGATTCCACCGTTATCCATTGCGATAACCACAGTTGTGTGAAGCTCTCAGAGACTCTTGTGTTTCACGATAAATCGGAACACATTGAGATCAAATACCATTACATCAGAGATATGGTGCAGAGGAAAGTAGTACACGTGCAGTACCTTTATACACATGAGCAGGTTGCAGATGTCTTCACCAAACTGCTTGCCAGGACGAAGTTCGAGTACTTTCGTGAGAGACTTGGCCTGGTGGAGAATGTCTCCCTAGCTGAGAGGGAGTGTTGTTGATTGCAACTTCATGAGACATCCTCCATATCGTTCTCCTCTGCACTGAGTTGAGACATCTGTGAGAGAGAGCCCAAGTGTTGGGTGTGCCCATGTGATGGGTGTGCATCATACTCTGGACTGAGTTGTGATAACGTGTGGTCTCTTGTCTCCTCCTCTAGACTGAGTTGAGATGACTTGAGATGGTCTCCTACCTTGTACTCCTCTGGACTGAGTTCAATCGGCTTAAGATGGTCTCCTGCCTTGTACTCCTATGGACTTAGTTGAGTCGGCTTGAGATGGTGCTCCAAATGGTACTCCTGTGGACTCAGTTCAGTGATCTGTTGAGTGTGACGTCCCTGTGGCTGAGCACAGGTGGACGTGTCCCTAGTGGCTGAGCACTAGAGGATGAGAGAGATCCTTGTTATATTGTCTGAGAATAAGATTTACTTGTAACCCTAATTATGTTGTGAAGGGTACAATTCAGCCCCACCATATGAAAGATAATTAATATTGTGTAATGATTAATTATATTACTGAGTTAATGAGGTCGGCCCTATTGTGCCAATAGACACTTTGTTGTGTCAGTTCTTGTATAAATAAGAGAGAATCCCCATTATGGATTACACACTCTCACTTGTCATCTCGGAATTTCAGCAAGCACTTGTACGGCTGAAGTGCGCACCTCTCTTGGGAGCTAGTTTCTAGGTTTTTGTAAGCACCCTCTTGTGTGCTAAGGTCTATGGTGTGGGGGATCTTCTCTTGAGAATATAGCAAAGGATTGTTGGGCTTTTCCCTTGATTGAGAATACTTCTTGTGTTCTTGTGCATGGTTATTCTTCTTGTGATCTTGGTTATTACAACACTTGTGTATGGTATTGATGCATTGTTTATGGTTCAAGTACATGCTAAATGAAATAAAATACATGTGCATGAGCTATGCATTAAAATTCAACACTTTGAAGGTGTGTAAGGACACACTTTTAAGAATTATGAATGCAGGAAGTATCACAGGATGGAAAATAGGCATAACTAATTCCACAGGGATGGTGCATTGAATATTGTTGGATGGGATACCAGCAGCAGAGGCAACGGAAGACATGTATTGTAGATGGCATGTCAGCATCTTCTGCATTAGAAATTAGAATGATATTGATAAGTAGGATTATCCAAGAACATAGTTATGTAAACCATATCTGAACCCTGGCCCACAAGTGCACCCGCTTCGGCTTTGTACCTTGCACTATGTCTGGTAAACATGTAACCTTGTCTCACACAAAAAGCTCATGCTCCCCTCCCTGGTTGTGCCATTACCAATCACATGGCCAGCCAAGCATGTTAGATGTGCACTAGATGATAACAATACTAAAAGGGTTGATCGGATGTCAGTGATGCTTAAGTTGTAAACATGGCTTGTCGTTGTCGTTTATAATGATTGAAGTGTAAGTTTCTAGAGCAAACTACATCCTCGTGGATGGAGGAGAGGAGGCCCAAAGGTTAATACTTGGAAAGGTGGCCAAAAAAGGAAATAAGGTTTTTTGTACATTTTGTTGCAGATTTTGAGGAGTTTGCACAAGTTGCTTGAGACCTCACCCTAGTCTGCGTGAAATGAACAATGCCACTCTTGCTGCTACACCTAATCCTAAGTCTGCTTGGGAATTTGAGCAGCTAGCAAACAACGATGGTTGGGGGTATACTGATGTACCTAAAGCCACTAGTTGGAGCAATGTTGTTGAATCCTTGCACTCTATTGCCTTTACTCACATAGGCATATCCCTGATGTGATTATTCCTAAAGTTGCCTGTGTCGGGTAAGTTGAAATCCCCTATTGATGCCTCACTCCTGCCTCCTCAAGGGCCCTTACAAACCCTTGTTGTAAAATCTTCTACTATTATTGCTACCGATACTCCCATGGCCTCTCCTATTAAGAGCCATGCTGATAATTCCAGTGATTCTCGCCAATGCACTCACACTGCTCCACCTTTTCGACATACAAGTCTAGGGAGGTCCTTTAATGGCCCTAGGGAAGTCTTTTAAAAGCCCCAAAAACAAAGTGATCGAGCAAGGGACATAAGAATCAAAATCTCTTTTGATGATATGCATCCTGAGGTAACTAATCAACCACGGCCTTCCCATAGAGATCCCAAACCTTCCTCTTCATCTCATTTAGAAACAGCTTCTCCACAGTCCTATATTTGACTTGATATGGTCTGCACCTTGGTTAGTGGCACTAGGAAGAACAGTATCGCATTTTTGGACAGTTGACTGTTTTATTTGCATATTCAAGACTTCATGGATTTAGATGGTGTTACCCACCAAGTTGCACTAGGATGGACTTGCAGTTGAGCCGCCAAAGATTGAACAAGGAGTTGTTCAAAATCAGAGTTCAGAAGTCTAGTCGGCCAATATGGCCACCTTTTCTTCTTCTCTATACCACATTTTCATCCCCCCATGGGGTATTGTAATAAGATGAGTCTAGCATGATGAACTTGTAAAAGGCTTAGCCTCCTAAGACTTAATTATGAGTACATAACTATAAAGTGTTTTGTTTTTACTTATTAGTTATTTCTTGCTTGAATTAAATTTTAAGCGAGTTATAATTTTTGAGTTTTTTCGCTAATTTCCTCCAAAGTTGGAGTATGTACTAATGTTTAGGCCTTGGCTTGGTCATCTAAGTCTAGTGTCTTATATATATTACCATGCTAGCCATCAATATTGAGTCATATGGAAATTGCGCTAAGTCCCCCTAGGATTTTTTAATGTTTTCAGTTAATAAAAAAATTCCTACAAAACAGGATATTTTAACTGTAAATAAGTCATAAGTTAAAAAATCGGTACTAGGAGACATTATATGCCTTGGGGTATTTGTTTTCACACTCAGAATACCCACTTTACCTAAGTACCCACTTTGTGAGTGAACTAATGATTTTTAATCACTTAAAAATAGTTTTACTCACAAAAGTCAAATAAAAGACAAAAAATCAGCAAAGTTATTTTTTGGGAAACGTGTCTAGGACATGTTTTGAGTTGACTCACCCTCTCTTGGAGCTCATTGAGCCTTGTTGGCACATTAGGGAGAGTTATGAGTGAGTTGGGCATGTGTTGTATTGATTTTGGAGTTGTCATCATGACGAGGTGCGCCCCTCTTGAGGAGAGGTGGTGCATTCCAAGAGAGGGCTGCCCACCTCTTGAGAGGCGGCGCCCCTCTTCCTTCTTCATCTCTCACATGTGGCGACTTTTGGGAGTTGGGAGAGAGGTGCAGACCCACCTCTCACACATGGCAAGCTCATACTCTCCAAGTGGTGCACCCTCCCTCCTTGGGAAGTGCGCCCCTCCTCCTTTATAACGGAGCTTTCTCCCATTGCTAAAGCTAGTTGGAGCTTTGGGGAAAGAACTTGTTATTGTAATTTGTATACTCTTTCAAGATTGAATAAAGAAGACTTTGGAGGTCCATTGTGGGTGGTTTCATTGTGTGGATGCGTATTGCTTATTGCTTATGTGGTGTTTGAGGTAACTGTAGATTAGCTCTTTTGTCTTTCTTTTTCATTAAGCATATCCTTGGATGTAAGACTTATCTAAACTTGCTTGTTTATACATTGTATTATTTTCCTTCATGTTTGAGAAATTAGATTGCATGTTTATCTAAGTTTATATACATGTATCTCTAAATTTCAAGTGTAGGAAATTACATGCTTGACGAATTGTTTGGCAAGAGTTGTTTGGCTTACAGGATTCTCAAGCTTGGATAGGTGAGGACTTGGAGTTCAACTCTTCTTCTTCTTCTTCAAGATCTTTGTGTGAAGCAAGAGCCCCTCAACTACTTCTCAAAGGACCCCATAGCCCAAGGATTCAATTCTTGAGCCAAACCTTTCTCTATCTCTTTCTCAATTTCTAAATCATTCTTTTAGGGTTACCTTCAATACATGCAAAGTTACATTTCCATTTGAAGATAAAATCTAAAGAATCCATTCTTTGCATGTCAAAAGCAAGTAGCTTAGATCTTATTTCATAAAGCTTCATTCATTAAAGTAGTTCTAGCTTGCAAATTCTATCATTTAACTAGTTTTAAAGGGCAAATCTGAAGGCTAAAGATATTTTCCTTTTAAAGGTGTTTAAAAATCTGAATTTGGGCAAACTTAGTAATATTATTTACTGTTTTAGGACAGAAAGTAATATTATTAAGAAAAGGCTTTCTTTTCTTGTTTCATTAGGCATCATTTAGTTAGTTTAGTGTAGGTTTTACTTAGACATTTTTACATCTTTTTTGCATATCATCTAACATAAGTTTGCAGGGTTTTTCAATCCATTTTTGGGCATCTTTTGCCTATAATACCTTGCTGTTTTTTGCAGGTTTGCAGACAGCCAAGGGGAGACTCTGCCAGAATTTGGCGAATTTGGACTATCCAGTACCCCAGAAGCACCTATCTTGCTTCATAAACATTTCTGAAAACTTGTAAGCTTAGTGGTCTCATTCTTATAAGGGACCACAAGCATTTCCCAAAAAGGATTGTAATCTCATTAATAAAATTAGTGGGATATAGAGTGCCCACTCTTCGTCCCCCCTAGGGGGAACGGTGTCCTTTGTGTGATTGGCAATTTTCACATTTTGGCTTATGTTCACAATTTTCACTAACTTAAGAAGCTAAAATAAACCATAAAATCATCACCAGCACCGCAAAATATTTAGAGTAGAATTCAATTTCTTAGATTAGCATAGTTAGATTTCATTTTGTAGAGTAAATTTCATTTTTTTTATTAGTTTCAATTTCTGCCATTTATTTTCAGTATTTCAAGTTGGCAAATAAACCATCCCCTCAGCTCCCCCTAGTATTGTTCTTGACCCTTCCTCTGCAAGCTTAGTCTCGATCTCTGGAAGTAATTTTTGTTGATGTTTTACTTATACAGCTAGCAGTTATGGTTCTTCTTTATTATTACAATCATTTAGCACATTAGCTGCATAAATAAGATCACTAAAAGAAAGGCAATCATAGAAACAATAGAGACACACAGATTATCCTGGGAAACCCTCATGTGGAAGAAAACCCAGCAAAAATTTCCTCAATATAGATAGACCAAAAACCGAACAGAAGATCCTCCTCTACTCCTTCACTAGGAAGAGTAGCGCACCACTTAACCAAGAGATACCAAGAGATAGACCAAAACCCTCCTTGATGTCACCCCCAGTTGCAATAGGTTCTCCTCCAAGACTTGCGCATTGCAGAGCTAGTTGGTGAATGTGCAAATGAGGTGCTAGCCTCCTTTATAAATAGTAGTTTGGCCTCCCTTAATTAGGTCTGGGCCGACCTGTCACTTTACCCTTTTAATTTACATCTAATTGTCAAGGCACAAAAGGGCCGACTTTTACAAAGGCACAATAGGGCCTAATTAATAAATATAATATAATAATATTATTCAACATTCCCTCTTAGGTAGAATATTCTTCGAAGTTACAATATTTCAACACTCCCTCTTAACAAGAAGGGTATTCTACTGACAACAATAATAACAACTGACTAGACTCAATACAACATCAAGAGGAGGAGACATCGTCATCAGCATCTGGAACATTGTTTGTCATATCTATAGGTCATCGGAAGTTTTTCTCATCATCAGCATCAGTAGAAATTGAACATCATCATCATCTGTAGCACGGAGCTAGAGTAACATCATCATCATCAACAGCATGAAGCTGGAACATCATCATCAACAGCATGAAGTTGGAACATCAACATCACGAATCTGGAACAACAACATCAATGGAAACAGAATGAGACAGGAGCATCAACAGCAGCAGCAACAACAACAATAATAGTGGGAACTCTGACAGACCATCTATCCAGACCCTACGGGATATGTCTAGGGATAATAAAATCCCCTAGGATATAAATCCTAACGAGTTTCCACACTACTGACCACAGCAAGTATATACATACATGGGCACTCCGACAGACCGTCCATCCGGACCTTACGGGATCTGTCCAGGGATGATCAATCCCCTAGGATATAAATCCTAACGAGTTGCCCTGCTGGTGGTCAGGATACCATAGTATCATCAGCGTCACTCTGCCTTTCGAGGGAAGTCCTTTCAAACTACACCAAGCTTGTCTCGAAAGTACTCAAACTTCACACGAGACAGGGGCTTAGTCAACACATCTGCTACCTTCTCATCTGTGCCAACATACTGGAGCTTCACAGCTCCCTTTTGCACCATGTCACGAATGTAGTGGTACCGGATCTCAATGCGCTTTTTTTTATCGTGGAACACTGGGTTCTCTGACATCTTTATTCAACTCTGGTTATCACAAAAGATCATGGTAGCATCCATCTCTAGGTCAAAATAGACCTGTCAACAACTTCCAAAGTCATATGGCTTCACAATTGGCGGAGCATGCTACAATGTACTCCGCTTCCACCGTACTGAGAGCAATACTGGATTGCTTCCTGTTTTACCACGAAGTCATGGTTCACCCCAAACTGAAACAACATCCTTAAGTGCTTTTTCTGTCTGAAGCACTTCCAGCCTAATCTGAATCAGTATAGCCATACAATCTGAAGTCACGATCTTCAGTATAACAGAGGCCATAGTCCAACGTACCCTTAAGGTATCTCATCATATGCTTTGCAGCTACAAGGTGAACACGTCTGGGCTCCACTAGATACTAACTCAAGGTGTTCACAGCAAAGCATATATCTGGTCTGGTATTCGTTAGATACATCAACGAACCAATCACATGTCTATATATATTATAGAGTAACATCAACTATTTCTGACGAAGTATCAACCAATAACTTTAGATTCGTCTCCATAGGAGTGGACATGGCTTTACAGTCCATTATGTCGAATCTCTTCAAAATTTCCACAGCATACTTTCCTAGATTAAGGAAAATCTCTTCTAGGCTCTGCCATACTTCAAGACCTAAGAAATAGTGCATTGGGCCTAGGTCCTTCATTTCAAATTCAGAGGCAAGCTTCTTCTTACAATTTGTGATGAGCTTTTCTTCATTTGTCAAGAATAAGTCATCCACATATAGCAGCAATATAACTTGTCCATCATTCTCAATCTTGAAGTAAAGTTTGGGATCAACTTTACTCTTGGTAAAGCCCAAACTCATCAAAAGACTATCAATCCTGTCATACCAAGCTCTTGGAGCTTGCTTCAACTTGCAGACATGAGTTTTCTTGTCCTGTACTTCGAAACCAAATTTTCACATTACAATGTGCCAACCTGGTACACTTGCTCAGTTGCAACTCAATCTGCATAATCATGTGTTGGTTCTATGTGCTTTCTGCAAAGCACTATTTGTCTCACTACCTGAGAGTATGTCCTCTACTTTTTCTGCAATTGTTCCTTCTAGAACCGGGACTCTGCAACTGCTATTTCTGAAGCTGAGAATGAGTGCTCTATTCTCATTGTAGTTGTTGAACTCTGAGAGTAGCTCCTCTATTCTATCATGGAAACAACTTCAACTAAAACTGAGAGCGGTTGATATTGAAGGTAGCTTTTCTTCTTTCATGGAGGTAACTCAATCTCAAATACAGGGACTGCTCCCTCTGAATCTCATACTGTATTGGAATCATGGTTGTTTTGACTGTCCTAATGAGCACTAGAACTATTTCTTCGATTACTGGAGCAAGCCTCTCGCCATAGTCTTCTCCCTCTTGCTGGGAGAATCCTCTGGACACAAATCATGCTTTGTACATCTCTATATTGTTATATGCAACATACTTGATCTGTTAGATCAATCTTGGAAGTCACCACTGAATTCCCTTCTAGTCTCAAGGCAAAATCCAAAAACCAGTCCTTCTGATAGGCGTCCTCCTCTGTCACTGAAACAAGGGAATCTTCACAAGAGATTTCACATCTCCTAGAAGTCTCTGAAGCTACGATCTAGTCTTCTCAACTCATGGCATCTGTCTGTCTATCCTGGAAGACATCTCTTTTTCCCATCTGATCCTCTCTGAGATCAGGCTCACTCTGAGTCTTCATGATCCCTCTGAAGCTTGACTCCCTCTAAGTCTATATAATCTTCGGAGCCATCTGCTCCCTCTGATATGGCACATCAATACTATATGGCTTTGCATCCTACAAAGTCTCATGGGACCATGCTAGTCTCTTCCTGGTTACTGCATTGATTCTGGGTAGGCCCTTTTGGCTCTACTAACTCTTCCTGATGATCTGAAGAGTGATCAACTGTACTAGAGGGATTTGTTCTGTTATCTTTGGAGCCTTCTGCTCCTCATGTTTTGTCTTCATATGAGATGTTGTTTATCTAGCAAAAGTAGATTCTTCTTCTTCTTCTTCGATACATGGATGTATACGATCATGCATACAACTTGGATAGTCTGCTCCATGTCTCATCTAATATGTTGCCTCCTGCAGCCGTCACTATAGCTCCCTCGGGGTTATCACCTGTGACCTGCCCGAAACAAGAGCAACAAGGGAGAAACAATAGACAAGAATAATACTCTTTATAATAATAATAAAAACAATAGTGAGAACAATCGTCACAATAGCTCCTTCAAAGCTATCACTTGTGAGCTGCCTGAAATAAGGGTAAAAAGTAAGAAAGACAATAATAAGGAATGAGAGAAACACTCTTCTAGTGTTGTGATCAATCATTCCACCATGGTAACTTGGAAACAAAACAAGAAGTTTCTCCTAGAGGAGACGTTAGTTATATCTAGTAAATGATTACAATAAGCATTTATCTCAATAGTGCTCACATGCTACCAAGTATTCAATAATAAAACTTTTCAAAGATTGCTATCACAACTATAGTGTTTAGCAGTTATCAAATTGGATATGTGTAAATTTGAATCTTATCAATTTAATCAATCAAACCTGGAACCTAGAGTCTTGTCCTCAAGAATGAGTGTGTTGCTTTTCTTCCGAGTCTCCTTCACTCAAGATGACAAGTATTTTCTTCAACCTGTCCTCTATACTAAGATAATATGCTTTCTTGACAAAAAATTGGGTTAGAGAATAAACTCTATAATCTCAACTTTAATCAATCTAATATTTTGACTTTAATTTTGACCAATGATTAGTATGATAGTCATAACTTCAACAGATTAAAATACAACCTAGATGTTCAAAAGATCACAATAATGCCATAACAAATAGAGGCATATCAAATTAATCAAACCTAGGGTGCATTGTTCCTCTGAATGTGTTGGATCTGAGATCCTTCTAGATCTACAATTGTTGTTTAGACAAAAGATCATTTCTCCTGCAAATACCCTTTAAAAATAATGATACAGTTTAAACATATGTAAGTACATACCTCTACCAGTATCGGCAGGTAGTGGCACCATCTTGCAGCAGCAGCAATAAATAACAAACCTTTAAAATTTCAAAGGTGCTGCAACTTGTAATTTAAAGGTAGCTGGAGATTTGCTAGGGTAAGGCGCACTAGGACAATAAAAATCAGTCCCAACACTTCACAAAAACTTTCACTGTAACTCGTGTTGGCACTGCAACTGGTGTTGCCACTGCAACTAGCACGAAGGAACTGCAACTGATACTACAACTGCAACTTAGGGTTTTATGAGGAAACCCTAATTTCTCAAACTTCAAATTCTAATCCAAGGACTAGATGCGCCCTCCTAGGGCAAGTTCCTAGGTGTGGTTACTTTCTGCAACGTCCTCCTCAAACAAGGAAAACGTCACACTTAGGGTTTATGCAAAAACCCTAATTTTGTAGCAGCTGCAATACTGAAACTGAATCTTCGAGAGGGTGCGCTGAAGCTAGCCACTTCTTATAAACTGTGAGTTGGTCTCTTTTAGGCCTGCTCTGATACCATGTTGATGTTTTACTTATACAACTAGCAGTTACGGTTCTTCTTTATTATTACAATCATTTAGCACATTAACTGCATAAATAAAATCACTGAAAAAGAGGCAATCACGGAAACAATAGAGAGACACAAATTATCCTGGGAAACCCTCATGGGGAAGAAAACCCAGCCAAAACTTCCTCAATATAGATAGACCAAAAACCGAACAGAAGATCCTCCTATACTCCTTCACTAGGAAGAGTAGCACACCACTTAACCAAGAGATAACAGGAGATAAACCAAAACCCTCCTTGACGTCACCCCCAGTTGCAGTAGGTTCTCCTCCAAGACTTGCGCGCTGCAGAGCTAGTTGGTGAGTGTGAAAATAAGGTGCTAGCCTCCTTTATAAATAGTAGTCTTACCTCCCTTAATTAGGTCTAGGCCGACCTGTCACTTTACCCTTTTAATTTACATTTAATTGTCAAGGCACAAAAGGGCCGACTTTTACAAAGGCACAATAGGGCCTAATTAATAGATATAATATAATAATATTATTCAGCATTCCCTCTTAGGTAGAATATTCTTCAAAGTTACAATATTTCAACAAGTTTCATACAGAACATGGGTTGGTCGGTGTGGAGTAGTTTAATAGGACAATCTTTTGGTTGCTATTGTTCAATTGGAAACACAAAGAGTTTGTGTGTGAAGTCAGACAGACCTTCTCAGAACCTAGTTCTCCCCGTGTTGGACATCTGACATTCTCTTGAACTTTGTGTTAAGTCAAAGGGATGTCCTCCTTGTTGGACATCCGCATACTTCAACGTCCAATCTGAAGAATAGCCTCTAAAAGGCCAAACCTAGATTAGATTTATTTTCTTGTCATCACTTTGCACACCTATCACATAGTGACATGCACTCACAACAGTCACTCCACCTAAGAAACTCATAATAAAATTTACAAGAGCACTTACAACACAATCTCCATCTCAGCAGCATTTTATACATCTTGCAACTTTTACATTATTGGCACTGGTCTACATCTCATTTTTTTGCTTATCATTTCCTTTCAATTACTTGTATTTCCCTTTTTAAGTTATATCATATACATGCAAGTATCTTGAATGTTTTACTTTCCAACATAAGCAAATTTCCTTTGATGTGTCATATATGTTGCTAGTGTAGAGTTATTTATATCTTGCTCTTGTTTGCAATAAACTACTATATTTCATGTTTGTACTTAGCTTAGTTCAAGCCTTAGATTATTTTATTAGGGACTACCCCCCTTGGCTTCGCTAGGAGTTGGCCTAGACGAAGGAGTTGAAGATCAGGTGACAACACCTTGACTCGAGACTTGCCCCCAAGGACACACCCAGTGGATTGAAGATTTCTTCCACGCTACCCAAGGTGTGTATAAGGCGGCAACAGATGAACTAATGGCTCATTTTGTATATATTTATATGGCATTCTGTTTCAGTTTACTATATCTTATAATGGGTAGATGTTATTTAGGATGTGTTTTATTCGGCAAATGTGGACCATCCTTATTTTGAATTTTATCTGTGGTCGTAACATTATTTGATGCCTAACAATGAAGAAATTATTTTCCTTTAAGTAAATTTGTGTTTGCATAAAGGTAGATATAAGGAAAAGGGAGTCGTAAGGTGATATTTATGAGAGTCATAAGAAGGACAATTAGCTCCAAGGGTTCACAACCTGTATGAGCTAGGTGCTTAAATTTTTGCATCGGGAGGTGGTCCCCTTTCCTTCATTTGAGTTTACCCTAAGTCATGAACAGTTGGAATTGTTATTATTTGACCTTCAATTACAAAGCCCTAAAAGGTCATTTATAATTATTTATTTAAGACTTTACTCAAAACTATCAGTAACTATTTTATGTCCTCCAAGTCACTATTTAAATGAAGAGATGTGGAATAAATAGGACCTATTTATTATGAGATTGACAGAGTATTTCTACAATTATATCATAAAAGATTGAATAATGAATGATTGAGCAGAATGATAATTACAATGATGGTGTATAAATATACATTGACAAGTCACAAATTCAAAAATTCATGGAGGCCCTACTATCCAGCAGGGAGGCAGAGGTCGTACAATTTGTAGGGTCGTGCAGCCAGCACGAAAATCTGGCAGATTTGAGGTACCAGCAAACAGATCTAGTGCAAATTTAAGGTACCAGCAGGCATATCTAGTAGATCTAAGGTACCAACGTACAAATCTAGCAGATCTGAGGTACCAACAGACAGATCTAGCATATCCGAGGTACCAACTAACAGATCTAGAGATCTAAGGTACCAACAGGCAGATCTAATAGATCTTAGGTACCAGCGGACAGATATAGCAAATCTGAGTTACCAACAAACAGATCTAGTACAGATCTGAGGTATCAATAGGCAAAGCTAGCAGATTTGAGGTACCAACAAGAGGATCTTGCAAATCTGAGGACCAGCGGGCAGATCTAGTGCAGATCTGAGTGTCCAGGGGGAAGATCTTGCAAATATAAGTGTCCACGGGGGAGATCTTGCAGATCTGAGGACCATCAAGCACATCTAGTGCAAATCTGAGTGTCTAGCAGACATATATGGGCAGATTGGGCAAAGGGTTTCTTCAGTTGAGGGCCAGAAGAGCCAAGTTTTCTTATAATTTAATTCTTTTCTCAATGCGCTATTTTTCCAATTAGGAAGCCCTTGTAATCTTGGAGTAATTTAATGAAAAGTTTATCTTTGAAGCGCTGAAATATTTGTGTGTGGGGAAATTGGTGTATTTTGCTTTCGTTGTTTATCTTATTCCCAGCAGTTAAATTTTCAGTGAGAGCATTTTATTCTGTGGTCAGAAATATTATTTTTCTGCAAGTTTTCTCGAGAGCATAAAGAAATAAAGTGTCTAGATGTTGGAATAGAGATTTTAACATTGTATCAAAGCAAGCTAGGACTTTGAAGCGTAAGTCAATTTCCAACAGATTTGAAACCCAGTACTAAGGGTTTCATGGGTGCTTGAAGGACTAAGCACAAATTTTTCAGGAAGGACAAAGGGTATGTTTGTGGGGTACAACGAGACTTCGAAGGCTTACAGGATCTTCATTCCAGCACAACGGAGGACTGTGGTGAGCCGAGATGTGAAGTTCGAGGACTTTGCATCCAGGAAGTCACATGAGATCCTACCAGTGACAAAGGATGAGGAGCAAGAAGCTCTGAAGGTTAAGTCTAGATCATCAACAGCTTCTAGTGTAGGAAGTCAACCTTAGGTGAGGAGGAGGAGAGATCAGCCCCTTCCAGTTCTGTTAGGAGACCTCGATGGTTCATGCAAACAATGAGGGATACTCAATAGCATGTTGAGGCCCTTAGGAGCACATTTAGGGAGAGCGGGCGTCCAAAGAAGTTTCCAAACTATATGGT
>WSFP011485013.1:0-15615 GCA_009831015.1 Picea engelmannii | reverse complement strand
CTAACCTAGTGTTATATTGGCATTTATCACATCAATACATCATCACATATACATAAGCATCGTACATCGGTCACAACATATAGATTAGACATCATCAACCATAAAATAAAACATAAACACATATAGACATAACAAGAGCCAATGATATGTATATATATATATATATATATATATATATATATCCTCCAAAGTGTCATAAATGTTTACAAAATACAAATATACATCGCACGTAGTCCAGTGAGTCCCCTCACCCCTATAGGTACAAAATGGGTACCCCCTACCCTATACAAAATGGGTATCAACTACCCTATACAAAATGGGCTCGCAAGCCTATACAAATACAAAACTTGACACTCATGGTGCCCCCATAGCTCCCCCCTAGGTCCTCTGTTAGCTGGAGGCACCCCACTAGCTGGGGGTCCTCCAGGTCTAGGGGGTAGCCGACTAGTCATCGCTCCCCCCACTACAGCTGCTCGGTAGATCAAGGTCCACCACTCTATCGGTACACCCACACACTGCTCCATGACCCTCTCATCCTGGATATGGGCCCACATTCCCTCCGTCACACCCTGTAGAACCTCCTCGAACCATTGGTGAAGGTCCTCCATCCCCCCTCTAGCCTTTGTCTGTGGCTCATGCACTAGTCCAACACCAACATCTTATAGACTGTTGACCTGCCCTCGACTTATGTGCTAGCCCAACATCATCATCATCTCTCATGCACCACTATCCTACCCATGACTCTGCCCGCGGTGGTTGCACTAGCCCCTAGCGAGCCAGCTCCCCGACCATCTCAGACTCACAGCCTCAGGGCCCCACATCGATAAACACAAACACGAAAGGTATATTCAACATCCATATATACATAATCATAAGCTACACTATCAAAATCACAAAGCATAAATACACAAACATACCTCTCTGGTCCCAGTCCTCCCCAGGAGGCAACACCATGGCTGGTTCATGTTGGTAGTCCATACCACCGTATGGATACTGAAGTATCGCGCGTGCCATCTGAGCGCGGGTATTCTTCCTTCTCCTACACATTAGTGGGCCCACCCCTAAACCTACTCTTGTACAACCATCTCTACGACCCCTAACTCAAAACTAGGAAATTCATGCTATGCAGGAGGATGGGACCACTAACCTGACTCTCGCAACTCCCAGATCGGTCGACTCGAGCTCCTGTAATCTCCAAGTCTCCTCCAAATTCTCTCATCAACTCACTATAGCAGTGGGTGCAAATGAGGTGGCACTGTGGGCCAACCAGCCATATATAGTCTCTTTTTCCAAACTTCCACACTTAATTACAGGATCCCCGAGCCTTTGTTTCCCATTCCGTCTTCAGCCATGGTATCATGGTCCCACCATCTACACAATCACATTCCCTGGTTCACCATCTAAACTTGGCCCTGGGGGAGCATTTTCCTCACGTCACGTCCAAGTACGCATGCTCATGTTCAAAATTATCAGATAGTTGTTATATGTTCTTTATCATCAGATATTGTTCACATTGGATATGTGGTTTTGATGTGTGTAGGTACTTGGCCATCACAAATGTCGCAACCCCTTCAAGTATATGTTCGACACTGGCATATAATTATTCCCTCTAAAAATCAATTCCATCTCCCAGCCACACCCTTCAACGTCCACCTTTAGGGTCCTTACATCCGGCTCTGCAGTCCTGTCACCTTTGCTGCATTTTGGTACTGACACCCGGTATCACTCTCCTCCACATGAGTTGTCCCATTCATAGTTCTTCTTGGAAATTTGACACTTGTGCTGCTTTCACCCCCTAGGGATGGGAGTCTCGATAGTTTTATGCACTTCTGAGAATAATCTAGATACTTCTTCTCATCATATTGTTAGTTTTCCCAATGGGCTCCCAGGTTATCTCATCTTGGTTCTATTGATTGCACCTCCATAGTATCATTATCCCTCCATCTCATCCACCATCAGTTTTCCCATCTGCATACTTCCCTCCATTCATTTACCACATACAAAAACCCACCCATGGGGCCCACACCCTCCGCCAATTCTCTTCACAACTTGCGCCTTCATAGGCCAATCCATCTCGCACTAGGGAACCCGTTTCTGTATCTATACACTCATCCCAAATTCTTCTTTATTTATTTGGTAATTGTAAAAAGCCTTTGTTTCCATCATTTACTTAATTTTTTTGTCGTCACCATTGATGACCTTCGTTTCCCAGAAATGCAACCCATGTCTTGCTTGGTTGGGGCATCCACTCTCCTTTTCCCATTTCAACATCATTCACGCACCCTAACTCTCCCAAAGTCCATGTACCCCTGATCTCTAAGTTTTTCCACTTTGTCAAGCCTCTGGCACAATTTAAACCCATATCTAGTCATCCCCTTGACACTAGATACAATTTTATGGTTGCTACCAATCATCCTTCAAACATACCCCCAACCAAGGGTAGTCCTGAGTCTCACCGCATCTTGAATTCGTTCATGTTCCCTATCAGTCCCTGATCTTATTTCCGTGGATTTCATGAATACCTTTGCTTCTTGGAGTCATGTCTCCCTTTCTATCGACATCAACACAGTTTCCATTAGGGCGACAGTATTGTGACTCTCATTACCTTTACAATGAGGAGTCTCATATGACACAGAGAGAATCCTCATTGTTCTTTGATTCCATTGACCCCCATAACATTCAACTTCAGAAAAATATCATGTTACGGTGGGTCTTACTATGAGAATATTGTAGTTTTTTTATACCATCCAAAGACCTATGAATTTGTTAGGCCATTAATGCCTATGAGTCATCGACACTTCTTGCAAGCGTCCTTGCCTCTTTTCAGAATTGTCATCTGTTGTTATCAAATCGCCTCGGAGGGCGCTGTAGTTATCTACATCAACATACAACTTCAGTTATTGTCTTACATTTTGAGTTACATGACACGAGCATGGGGCATGCTCACCTCGTTTGTATACAATTTTTTTTTTCTCTCCCTAGAGAAAGGGTTGGGTCCCACAGTTTCCCCTCTCCCTCTGACGGATCACTCTTACAGTTCCTCTCAACACTCTTAGTAGAATAAACATTGATGTATTTTGGCTATACGTATGTTCCTAAACTCACACATCAGGGGGCATATGTTATCACTGAAATTTTGTCCGCAACATTACACACAAATGGTTATAGAAATACAACAATGCCAACAAAAATTAGTTCAACTGCAACACTAAAATGCATTTCAAAAGGAAAAAACTATACAATTGGGCAAAAATTGACATGTGCAAACTCACTAAAGGAAGTGCACGCACAGTGTGTGGGACAACAAATATCGTCTAGCATGCAATGCGCCAAATGCACGATTGTGTACGAGAAAATCCGCACACTCCTATGAACAACACATTTATTGTTCTTTTCGACCCCCCAACCACTTATGGACTAGCTCCCAACTTGATTTGACCTCCATATAATCTGAGCGAAATCAGAATGGGGGGCTGGTCAAGGACCAAAGGGTGCCCTAAAGGGCCCCTTATTCACACTAAGAACCAGTTGAATTTTGTCTTGAAGAAATGCTATAAATGGAAGCCATGGGTGCATTAAGAAACCAAGATCTTCATAGTATTGTTATGCTGCCTCAAGTCTCCCTTGAGAATCCTCTTTTCTCCTTGGATTATTCAAGCACCATTGCAATAGGCCATTCCACTCACCTCTTGAGGGAATAGGCATTGATTTTCTTCATCATTTGTCATTTTTCTCCCATTGTAAGAAGAGATCTCCATTAGGAAACTCAAGAGCCCTCCCAGGGAGGAAGAGGGGACCCATAAGTCCTCATTTTTCTTTGCGGTGTTTTGCCAACTAATATAGTTATCCATTGGTGGCATAATATTGGTCATTGGTTGATTATTTTTGGTTCTAAGTTTCTTATGCATTCTAGTTTTTATTTCCTTAGTTTTTTTAGTTTGTTTATTTGTTTATCACATGTGTTTGGCTTGTTTAACCCACTCACAAACTTTTGTCTTGTCTAGCAGGCCCTACTAGGCATGCAAGTGTCATTGTTTTTCTCACCCAAGTGACGAAACATGAACAACAGAGTGATTATTTTCCTATAGTACCAACGATTCCCACTTGAAACACTATGTGGAACCAGTTTGAGAGTTAAAACACTGCATGAAAGTCACTTTTGTATCATAATTTTTTGTTTCACTACTTTGATTTTTCTTTGTTGTTTTTTTATTTTTTTTGCTATTTGCTTTCTGTTGCTTGTCTTTTATTAATTTCTTTTTCTTTTCATAAATAAACTCTAGATTAGGTTTTTCAACAACGATGTTATTCTGTGAGTATTGTTAATCAATAAAAATCAAGTTACACAACTATCATGATGTCCCCCTTTTAGACATCATTGAAATTGCTTTCTACTTCTAGTATTGTTGTTAGATAGATGATTGGATTTTCATCCCTACTTTCTGTCCTCCCTTTATTCCCTCCACCCTAAGATTCAAAAAGAGCACACCAGAAGTTTTTCTCCTTTAAGCAATAAATGCTTTCACTATGATTGATCAAATGTTATGCATACAGGTACGTAACACTTTCCATGATCTATTCCCAAAGTCCCATATCATTTTCTCCCTTAAACCGCCTCACTTCCCCTGTTATATAATCATTCTGGTATATAATTCTTTGATCTACTGTTCACCTGGTCTACAAAACCAAACATTCTGAGTTCTTATTCTGTTGGAAACATATTTCCCTTTGGAGTCACCAGTTTTTTGACGCTTAAAAATGCATCGAGGAATACTATGCTCGAAAATGATTACCAAGCTTTATTATTTATTTTTATTAATAACAAACTAGTAGGTGGGACCCCCTTGTTTGACTTATGGTGCTATGGTGGATATGTTGCACTTATATTTTGTTTTCCTATTTGATTGTACCAACACAGTCTTCTATAGTTCACTTGTTTCAAACCATGGTTTAAAAATGTTGTGGTAACATGTGGTGTTTGCATATTAAAATACAACACCAAATGGATTTGATGATCTATGACATAATATGTTAAGAATGCCCGGTAGATGAGAGGATTGTAATCCAGTTTTGGTTTTAATATTGTATTAACCATGGCATGAAATGGCTTAAATGATCTTGATAGAGGATAATAATGGATCTCTTTTGAATAAAATAACTATACTTGAGTTCTAATATTATATTATCGTGACAAAGGATGGGTTCTCTAAACCCTTGCTACTATGGTTATGTGCCTTGTTTGAATTTCATATATGGTGGCACATTGGATTATGTTCCTAGTTCATTGTTACTTAAAGAAGTTGTTATTACCAAGGGGTGGCGCACTATGAAAAAGTGATATGGAAATGGATATTTGGTTGATTAATTGTTTAGTGCTATGATGAATCGAATTGGCTCATACGTTGAATTGAATGAGGTTGGAAGGGATAAGCGGCATGCATTTACTGCACGTCACTCAAACTCCCCTCGAGCCCATCACCCTAGTCATTCTTGCATTTTGGTTTTGGCTCTAGTGGTTGTTGTTGTTCCTCTTTGTTCGGTCGTGAAGGAGATATACAGTCTTGTTTTTCCTCGCGCAGGCTTTTTCCAGGTATGGGTTTCTTACTCTTCCATTCATGACAGTTACTCTACCCTTTGAATCAACTTTTGGCTCTTATTTTCTCGCGGTCTGTGTGATTCTTGAGCTGTTATGAGATATTTGAACTGTGCATTGGTGTTTGTGTTCGTGGTTTCTTATGGTGATTATTCTAGACTGTTGGCACTTCAAAAAAGAAATGGTTATGCTCTCCTTGTTGTATGTAATCTTTGCATGGGTTTATTGGATAAAAGTGGCAGTGAATACTACTCGGTCATGGTTTGGGTTTTGGGTCTGTTATCTTTGTTGAATTTCAGTATCATGGCTTACCAAATCTCTGAGCTTTGCGCATGTCCTACTTGTGAATTTTCATAACATGTCTTTGTGTTTAAGTTTCCCACTCCATTTTCATCTCTGTGGCTAGTATTTTTAGACCCTGTGGGTTGCAATGTGAACTAATGAAAGTTTAAAATATTTGTGCCTTGGCTTGGAAAAAGTATGAGTTGTTAGTTACCTTGCGTTTCCCTCACTGACACATTTTCCTGGAGAACATTGCACAATATGAGTTTAACATTACCTAGAAGTTGATAGAAGCATTATGGATGTTTTATAGTTGGGCACGGGTCTTTTCTTAGTCGCTTGTTTTAAAGTGTTGATTAAGGGTATTGGCTTCATTTCATTTTCTTGTTGGGATTGATAGTATGTCGTTTTGGTAACCCTCATAGCCAAGAGTATTGTTACATGTTATAGTTCTGTGGTAAATTGTGAAAGGCATGAGTTGTCTACACTATTCGAATTCTTAACCCTCTAGTTGAACCACCTATTCTTACCTTCCATTGTTGTTTTAAACCTAAATATGATATTAATATTGTTTCACTCCAGATGATGGTTGGTTGGATCATTGAGCGTGCTTGGTTA
The DNA here is from genome assembly GCA_009831015.1 of Picea engelmannii. Lineage (NCBI taxonomy): Eukaryota > Viridiplantae > Streptophyta > Pinopsida > Pinales > Pinaceae > Picea > Picea engelmannii. The sequence goes on along the minus strand of WSFP011485013.1, from coordinate 9,122 downwards.
CTTGGGAATGATTTTGTTGCTTTCATCATTTGGCAATTCTGAAACAAGTTAATACACACTGACTTGTTTGAAGCTTGGGCCCAGAATATTGAATGTTATTTGGTTCAATCGTTATGTTGGATATATAAAGGGGTCACCTGTGTGCGAATTGTTTGAGGCTCGATTAAGAGTTATAATGTCCATTTGATTGCTTTGGACAATGTTTAAATAATTGATGGATACAAATGGTTATAAATATTATGCATGTTCATATTGGTTTAAAGATTAAATATTGAGTTAATGGCTGTGGCTCAAAGGGTTATTGTTCTTTCTCATATCGATTGCAATACTTTTTGTATGACTGTCATGTATTGGTTGTATGAATATAAAGGTTGTTGTAATTAAATAGTTATGGGCATATAGATTATTGTTTGGAAGCCAACAAGAAAATTTTTCAAAGGAAGTGACAATATAAATTGTGATTTTGAAAAGTGAATATTGTTGAACTTTGAAGGTCAGAACAGAGATATGTTTGATTGCATGTTTTGATTTATTTTCATTTGAATAGTATCCATATTATTTCCCTACCATTCTACCACTTTTTGCTCATTACATTCCCCTCATAATCCCAATTTCATTTTTGGCATACTTGTTCTGTGAAATAAATTTAAAAATAAGTCTATGTAAAAGAGACAAAGAATAACACATCAAGGATTGGTGACTGATATTTTGGTATTTTATACACATTTAAATTGTTTAATTAATTGTTGAAAAATATTTGTGTATTAATCCCCTATCATTATACCATTTTTCTCTAATTACATTGCCTCCATATGTCCCATGACCCCTATCACCCCATGTTCACTTGGCGATTATTAAATGGTTTGTTATGGATGTATTTGCATGTATCTCGTGTTAATTTATGAGCCAATTGTCGATTCATGTAGCAGAATGTCATGTATGGTTGATTAAGAGCTTCATTACTGATGAACTGATTCTACAGGATGAGTTTATTTAATAGGGGTAGCCATGATAGAAATAACAAAGACAGGGGAAATTGGAACCAAGGTCGTAGAAGGCCTAGATTTTCCATATATTTTGATGCTAACCCCCAAGAATTGAACCAGATGTTCCAAGATGGGTTATTTAACTGGATTGGTCATGATATAGTACAACCTTGACCAGAAATACCTCCTTTCCAACCTCAAAAAATCCCTGGCATTCACGTTCCTCCACATGTGTCCTTGTAACTAGAAGTCCCTGCAAATGATGAATGGTAAGATATTGCCAACCCAGGTGTCTCTCACCATCGTGGTTGGCCCAATATGTCATTGCCTCTCCCACCACCTGTCAATCCTAATGTCCATATTGCACGTGTTGATTCACCTGTTCAATCTTCACATGCTATTAAAAGACTAAAAATTGATATTCCCCAACCTATGCAAGATAACGACAAAGCAGTTGCCTCCCCTTCTTCTCCATCACATGATTCCTCAAAATTTGTGTCTTCCCGCATGCATTTGAAGGATGATTGTTCCCATGTGATCAGTGAAATAAAACCTCAAGGTTCTAATCAACCACGGGCTACTTCTAGGAAATCAAAGGGAGACAACAATGAAAAAAGAAAAATTGCTTCCTAGAGGGGCAAGTATGGCTTTTAAATTGTGTTTTTTATGATTTGAGTTGATGAAGACAGTGTTAATCATTTTCATAAAGTTTGGACAACAATATTTGTTTTGGATAATGTGGATTATGTGGATATATATATATATATATATATATATATTTGTTTTGGATAATGTGGATTATGTGGATCTATATATATGTGATATAAATTATTTATGATATTTAAAATATCTAGTTTGGAGGATATTTAAGGGAGCTACAAGGGTGGCATGTGGTTTAAATGATTATCCTTTTTGTGTTATATTTTATGATTTTAAAAGAAGATATTTACGGGAGTCACAAGGGGTCCCACCTACCTAGTTATTATTAATTAAAGAACCTTAACTATATTATTATTATTTACCTCTCCTAAACTAATTAGTTAAGTCAAACTAACTTAACTAAAAAAAAATGTAGTTGAACGACTTCAACTTATTTGGAAAGAATAAAAGATGAATGAGAAGAAGAAACAAGGGGAGAATAGAAGGAGAAAGAAAGAATAAGGTTTGCGCTTTTGGTTTCATAAGATAGTTTTAGTTTTCATTCATTCTTGAGTTTATTCAAAGCCTAATTCTCTTTGTGACAACAGGGTCTTATTGTAGAAAGAAAGGTTCAGGACTGAACCAAACCTTTCAGACGCTTGTTTTAGAGGTGTTGATCCATCCTTGATAGTCTGTGTATTCTTGTTTGTTTGTGAATTAAGTTTCATGGCTAATAAAGAATATATTGCAAAGTCAAATTGGCAACAATTTGTGGCAAGTTGATCCAGATTATAAATTTCAGTTTTGCTTGATTGTCGGAGTCTTTTTGTATGGTATTCATCAGGGATCTCTAAATAAGACTTTGGACCATGCCCTCACAGGGTTTTTTTAAAGAGAAAAACACTTGTGATATCTCATAATGAAATAAATCAGATTGCTATTATGTCTTATTTATATGTTTATTGATGACTTGGTTACTTTTCTCTTTTTGATCTCCATGTTTACTTTTTGTAATCAATGTATATTTCAGAAACTTATATAAACTTTATTTTATATTGCAACATTCTTTTCATTAATAAATCATGCTTAATCCTATTAGTTAATACTTACGGATTCAGAGAATATTTTTGAGGCTATAAAACCAAGGGTGACATTCCCAATTATCTTGTCCTAGCCAGGCAGTATTTGAAAATGATTGATTAAGGTAATTCATACATTTTCCTCAACGAGGATGATGTAGGTATTTCAATAGATAGATTCTAAGATTTTTTATTCTCATGCATTCATGCTTATTACTGTTGAAATACCATGTTCTATATCCCAACAAAAAACCTTCAATAAACTAGCATCCTTCAACTATGCCTTCACTGCAAATACATCAAGGCATATTTGGGTCACATGAGATTTCACGATTGGTCCCCCTGAAAGGTCGAATTTGTTGATCTTTCCCATCAGACTGATTATTTGGCTGCATGGTTACATTAGTCCTTTGAGTATGATGATTTCATCATGGAAAAGTTGAGGTACAAACTTTTGGGTCTAAGGTAGTTCCTTTTTCCTTTCCGCATTGCCATTTCAATATTTTTAGCTTGCTATTTTTTGCAGATTTTAGGATAGCAAATTACTTTTCCCTTGCAGTGTATTTTCCATTCAGTTATTTACATTAGTCTTTGATTAAGTGTCACTGATTTTTGCCCATTTATATCAACAAGTGATTGTGTCTTGTGTGTCTTTCCTTTCATACAATAAGTGGTTGTCCACTATTGATTTTCCCGGGACAAAAACTAAATGTTTATCTTTCACATGTCGAGCCTTTGTGTCTATAATTAGAGTCAGCATGGATGGGGGTCCTGTTTTGTTCATTGTTCCCAAATATTTGGGCCTTTAGGATGGGTAGTTTGATGAGACATATGAGAGCCTTGAGTCATCTTATTTAGTGTCTCCTCATCTCTTATCATTGAGTCTTTTTCTTTGAGACAATCGTCCCCCCTCATCTATCAATAGGGATATGGTACCTAGTTCTTTGATCTTGATCTTCTTGAGTTATCACTTCACACTAAGGGAAGAGAGACATCATAGCTATTCTTTCCATTGGTTCATAATGTATCAATTTCCACACATTATCTACATATGACCCAAAAGTAGAGCGTGTTTCTATTCGTTAGCCTCATTGGTTGTTATCTCACATTCGACAAAGTTGAGTATCATTGGGTCTTGATTGGATGATCATTGTCATTGTTTGACTTTGGAACATCTTTCACAGTTACAGGTAGTGCTTATACCGTAGGACCCATTGTCATTATTGGTGGTGTTCCTTTGCACTTGGAAGATGTTTACATTATTGACATATGATTAAGCAACTCTCTCCCTTGTTTCGACGTCAGTACATTTACCGCAGAGAGGAGTGTACATATTGGGTGGTAGCAGGTAGCAGATTTGGATGAGGCCCCTTGTGTTTCCCTGGGGGGTGTATATATATTTGACTCCTTTTGACGGGGATAAAATTGCTCTGCAACAGTAAGGGGTTCTCTCAGATGCATGGTCCCAATTAGATTATACATCGTTTGATTTAGGAGACCCATATGGAATTTGGCCAAATTGCCATTGTTGGTTATGAGGTTGAATATGGATAGTTATGCAATGTAAAGATGTATACGAAGACTATGTATAAAGAAGAAATATAATCTACTTCTAATCTACCCTATTCTATCTAACAATGAACTAAAGTAAACAAAATGAGTTGTAATGAAACTAAACTTTGCCAAAAACCTCACCCAGATAGGTGAAATAAAGGTTCAAAGTTAGAAACACATGCATTCATACATATAACTAGAAAAGTCCAAATTATATTTATGTGTACATAACAACTAATGAGGCCAGGACTTAAAAATATAAGAAAGAATAGAAATACTGCAAAACGACATTGAATGCATTCAATTAGTCTATAAACAAACATTGTCCTTACAATCTATGTGATCAACATACATTCCACTTGAAATAGTTCACAACAAAACAACCACACACACAAGATCTTATCTCTTTCAAAAACTAGCCCTAAGGGCTTCTCAATATTCATTAACACAGTATATTTCCTTGAATTAGTTCTTGAGTTTATACAATGCTTGAAGATCCCCTTCAAAGTGGGATTATTCCTATATTTATACCATTTTTTCTAACTCCCTTGTGACTCTTTGTATTCCCTTAAAAAAATTGTTACAAAATTGTTCATCTTCCCTCTACTTTATGACATGTGTACAACGAAATGAAAAAAATGGAGGTAGTTCAGAAAAGACAAAATAGAGTATAGGTAATAGCAATTTTGGATTTTCTATTTTGTCCTTTTACGGATTCTTGTCTTGGAGGTATGCTACCCATATTTCTAGTTGATCATGAAAAGATACGAGTCTACGGTATTCAAGATCTTCTATGGTAGTCCTGTGCATAGCTACATTTTCATAAGGGGTATTAATATCTTTTGATAATGTAGCCATGAATGCCTGAACAATGGTATGGAACTTTGTCAGTTGAATAAGGGGTTGTTCTATTAGGTATGTTGTTAGTGTGGTGGATACCTCAGTGAATCCTTATCTATGAATTGTGTTGTCTTGTATCTTGTCAACTAGTTCTTCTATTATAAAAAAAAATTCCAAGCTCCTCTAGTTGGGGAAGTCGACATATCTTGAGTAATTATTGTGCCTCTTTGTGTATGTGCGAACAAATTTCCATTGAACTAGTTGTTTCTTTGTCTTATTTTTATCATGCTTGATGGCAATGGTCTAGTGCATAGATGTTGGTTTTCCTTTCCCTAACTAAGGGACGATAGAGCTCGGATGATGCATCTCGGTTTTCTGCGATCCATGTATCAATATTTTCCATGTCCTCCCAGATAATGTTGAATTGTGTGAGCTTGGTTTGCACCATGCTATGTTGGTCTATGATGATAACAGTTATGTCCTAGAACATGTGAAGGTGAGTGCACATGTCAATTATGACTTACTTGATCTTAGTTCTGACCTTTTCTATGCTAGCTTTGAATCTCTGTAGGATTACTTCATTTACCTTTACCTGTTGAAGCTTTTCCTCAAGTTCCCTGATTCTTGCTTCCTTTTCCATATTCCATTGGCACAAGTTTTAGACGTTGTCTTATGTGGCACTCATGAAGGTATATCCAGTGGAAGCTATGGCAACAAGATATTTTTTGACATCTTTGGTTACAGGGGTCTATGTAACAACTGATATTGAGTTTTCTCCTATCATAGGTACCTTCTTCACTCGTTCTTGCATGATTTTTCCTGAAGATTTGTCATAGGTGGATTTCCTCAAATTGGGGACTTCTAGTGCTACTTTAAATGGAGTTCAAAATCCCAAATATAGCCCACAAAGTTGGGATTGACTATTGATGCTTGTTGTGAATATATCTGGTAGGTCGGTGTCCATTGGGACTGTCTGGTTATTTCTGGCTTCCTCATTCTTCTTCCTCTGTTCTTATTTTGTTGTTTTTTGCACAACTTCCTTGGATGCCCTTTGTGTTTCTACTGGTGTTGTTGTTGCTTCTACTATGATTTTTTTCGGCTGTTGCTTTTTTTTTAGCTTCTTTATGGGCAACTGCCTTTACCTTTTCCTTGGCTGCGATTGTTTCTTTTTGTTTATCTTATTTATGGGAAATTTCCTTTAATTTTTCCTTGGATGCAGTTGTTGTTGCTACTACTACATCGAATTTGGATTTCGATTTAGCTTCCTGAGAAATATTCCTCTTTTTTTCAACAATATCGTTCTTTTTCTTGTGAAATTTCTCTTTCTTCCTCCTCTTTTATATGATGATGTCTCTTATTCTTCCACCAAACCTGATGGGTTGGGCATGGGAGTGGAAAATGTTTCTTTTGTTGTCTCTTCTTCCTCTTTCTCTTTAGCTTTCTCTTTGTCTTTCTCTTTGTCTTTCTCCCATGCCTTTTATTCATCTACAATCATCCCTAGGGGTCTGCCTCACCTTTTGAAGATGACGTCATCATAGTTTCTGGCATTACAATGTACTTCTTCCTCTTCCCATATTTCTGATGCATACTCCCAAGGCATTCCTACCTTATTGAAATTTTATTTTATGACCTTCTTTGGGTTGTTTCTCTTTAACCTCTCCTCCCAAAAATGATATGAGAGAAAAATATTTACTTCTTCATGGGCTTGATTAGTGTTCAAAAAGAAATAGGTACCAATGTATATTGGGAGTGGTGGCCATATCTCCTTCTTATCTTGGTAGAGAATTCCTATGAATCCATGTATTGCCGTCTGATATGCCACCTCTTGAAGCACTTTTTTTTCTAGTGTAAATCGAGGTAGTAAATGAGGGGATTTCGTGGAACCATACACCCTGATATAAGTGCCATGTTTCAGCAAGTACCAATTTCCAATTATTTTTATGAAGATGATCGCTTTATCGGTCATACATGGAGCGGGTGTGTTGAAGATGAATTCGTACAATGGAGCTAGGAAGTGCTTGCAAATATTTTAGTATCCAATCCTGTACTTGTGCTCCTAGGGAACTTGGTAGTATATGTGAATGGCTAGGTCAATTGGATGCCATGCCCAACCCATCTTTGGGTACTGGTGTTCCATGCACATGATGTCTATGAGGTATGAGGACATATGGAAATTGGGGAAGGTCCTTGGTTGAGCTTTTACAACTGTAGCGATGGCCTCTGTCAGGTTTGTTGATAGAATGTTGTCCCAGTTGAATGACAATCATTTTTCTACGTAGTAGTAAATTAATGGCATGTATGATAGGAAAAACTTTGAGGCATATTTCTCCTTATACAACCTGCATAACATGGACACCATGTCTTGATATGATCTTCTGAGAGAGGATATGGGATATCCACCAGTGGGTCTAAGTTTGAACATTTTTTCTGGTTTGTACCAAGTGTGGCACATATCCTTGGTTGTATGCTCAAACCCCCCAAGAAGTTCATTGTCTAGCTTCTTGGTTCCTTTTTCCAGATCATAACGTTTGACCAGGTTTGTGAGATGGAATGACGCTATGGGTTGTCCTATAGCATAGAAAACATACCTATTTTCCAAATCCATGTGATTCAGTATCCTAGTGATAGAGTCGACACAAGGAAACATAGAAGAACGATCCGCTACTATAAATATTCCATACTTTCTGATGTTCTTGAATATATTTAGTTCATCATAGTCCTCAAAATCAATGACAAAGTTTTGTTTTTTGAACATATGATATACATCCCCCCATATGAGAACCTCTTCCCCCTTATCTAGGAATCTAAAGGTATCATTGTACACAACCCATAAAGTATCTAGTTCATATTTGATCTATCAACCATTTCCGGAGGCCTCAGTGGCAAGCGATTTACTGGTTGTGTTTTTATCAAGTGACATATATGAACCTACAAGGTAAAGATAAGACTAGTGTAAATAAAAACATAAATGATACATAAAAATAATTTGTCTAAGTATCTTCAAATACCTGGGTGGAAGATTGTCATCTGGTGATGAAAGTATAATAGCAGGCATGGTGAGCACTTAGGTAAGAGCTAGAGAAGAAACTAGCTTAAAACATGCTCAAAATTCAAAATCAGAGAAATCCTTATGAATTGTTTCGATGACTATTGGAGGAGCTAGTGTTAACTACTCCGATAGTTTAATGTGTACATCAAAAAAATTGGTGTGCAAAGTTCCGATAGGATTAAGTGTTTATCATGAAATTTGATGGGAATATCATTGATGGGACCGACAATGTTTGTAAAAAATCTTCTGAAGTGATCAGATAAGTTATCATCAAGTTTACTGATGAAGAGGAAGGGTCACGAAGAATTGGAAAATTTTCTATTAACTCCTCCGATGTATTGGAGGAGTCGACGTCAAGTACTCTGAATGGTCAATGCATGAATCAGGGAAGTTGGTATTATCTATGCCAATGACTATCATAATAGTTTGTGGAAAGGATTCCAATGGAAGTAGAGAAGTTCATAGAACAGTCCGTGAAAACAATGGAAATTGTATCGTTCTCGCACTAAGTCTCGACATGAGGTCGAAAAGTTGTGGTTGTGAGAGGTTGGATCCTTCCTACCTTCAAGGGATCTCAAAAAGAGTTAAGGGGATTATGGTTTATAGGTTATCCCCTGTCTGAGGTCAAGCTTGAATGAAATATGTGTTAAGAACCCAACTTGGCTTGATGACATACAATGGATTTAATTCGTTGGCCAGTTGTGTGGAAGACATAATTGGGTCATCGATAGAATCAGGTTGAATTACTGCGGAAACGTATGGATGTCAAGAAGGTAGGGGATGAGGAGAGAAGATAGGTCGAGAAAGAGGGAAGGTCATGGTGCAAGTAGGTCATCACTGCAAGGGAAGAGGGTAAAATTTAAACCAAAGGAAATGTTAAACCTTAACCCTAGAATGGTCTACTAGAGAAAGAGAGAGAACATGGTCACAGTAGGGATTACCTGTCAGTTAGCTAGCATGTGTGTTGGTTGTGGA
>ML881777.1:0-15616 GCA_009831015.1 Picea engelmannii | reverse complement strand
AGAGGGCTCTTTTGCACCAGTTGGATTTCCCTGAGATTATATTCCATAAGATTTTTGCCCCCAGGGCCAAGTTTTGCGTTTGGAGGTCTTTGAACTGGAGGCCCCCTTCTAGATAAGGTTTTGAAATTTTCCCCCAACTGATGAGATGCAACTTCCTTCCCGTTTGCTTTCCTTCTTCCCAAAGAAAACGTCTGATCAACGCTTCTATTTTCTGCATTACAGATCTAGGGGCCAATAGGAGAGAGCTTTGATAGATTGGAATACTTGCCAGCATTGCTTTAATGAGAACTACTTTGCCTGCTAGGTTCAGCCAGTTAGCTCCCTAGGAGTGAATTCTATTTTTGATCCTCTCTATCATGTGATTCCAGTGCAAAGCTTTTGGGACGACCTTGAAGATAGGGACTCCCAAATACTTAAACTCTTCCCAGCTAGTGCTGCCTTCCATTCCAAGGATTCTTGAGATTTCATGCATTTCTCTTGGAGTGATGTTCCACCCATAGATTTTGCTCTTAGTCAAGCTGATCATGCTGCCCGAGATGTCTATATAGATGTCTAGCTCCTTCTTAAACTTCTTAGCTGTTGCTGTGCTAGCGCCTCCAAGGAGCAGAGTATCGTCTGTAAATTGGACATGGTTGATGTCCTTTATCCCGTTTGTAATGCACAGGCCGGAGAGGTTGATATGCGTTTGCCCGTGGTCTAGCTGGAAACTGAGGACATAAGCTTGGAGGGCGTAGAGGAGAGGGGAGAGGGGGCAGCCTTGTATGAGTCCTCTGGTTGCCTGGAAGAACTTTGTGGCTCTTCCATTTACCAGTGGTGCTATCCAAGGGGCGGAGATACAAGCTTTGACCCAATTGATGAAGGAAGGGGAGAATCCAAATCTCTCCATCACTTGGAACATAAAATTATGCCTTACCTTGTCAAACGCATCGGCTAAGTCGAGCTTGACTATCATACCTTTGTCTTTCCGTCGGAGACTCAAATGAAGGGCCTCTTGTACTAGGATGATATTATCCATTATATGCCTTCCTTTAATAAAACCTCCTTGATTTTCCGGGATGATAGCAGGAAGAATGTTTTTTAACCTGTTAGCTATTATTCTGGTAAGGATTTTGTAGCTAGTATTACAAAGGGAGATAGGGCGGAACCTGTCAAAGCTGGACGCTCCTCTTTCCTTCGGGATCAACGCTAAGAAGGAAGATCGGCCCAACTTGAGTTCCGGGGGTCTGGTTGGATTGACGACTTGGGACTGGCATCTGCCTGAGCTTCCCCTTTGTCGGGGTCTTTGATTTCGGCTTCGGCTTCTGCTTCTTTTGCCTTTCCATGGGCCTTGCTTTCAGCGTGCGACTCCGATTGAGCTCCCGTCCACCAGGTGGGTCTTTGGCTCTTGGGCGCCCTTTTTTTCCCGGGTAGTTTGTCACAGTTTCGGGCTATATGCCCCGTTGCGAAGCAGTTCCTACACCTGAAACTGAGATTCTCGTAGTCGAGTTTTTGGTTCCTTGAGTAGTCTTTGCCTTGAAGAATTATTTCAGCTGGAAAACCTTTGGTGAAGTCCATTTCTACACAGATTCGCGCGAAGGTGGAGAGGGCTGGCCTGGAATCCGGGCTTCTGCAGAGGAACTTGCCGAGGCCATTGCTAATGGATTGAAGAGACGCATCCCCCCAGAAGTGCAGGGGCAAATACAGAAGTCTCACCCAGACAGGAGCTGAAGAGATACAGTTTGTGGAAGGGTCAAAAGCAGGGGTCCATAGGTGCATGGACAGACCTGCTCTTCCCCAGAACCACGGTTTGGAGTTAAACACCTTGTTTCTATCGCTTGTAGATTCGAAAACTGCCACAAAGAACCCCTTTGCACAGGAGCAGGTAGTGACTTCTCCATCTAAGAGTGGGTACCAGTCGGAAGAGATCCAGGAGAGAAGATCCGGGAGATTGGGCCAGAATCCATTAAACCTGTAGACCAAAGCGTGATTGCCGTAATGTCGAGCATGAGTTAGGGCTTCTTGCGGCATTTGTATTGAGACTGTCGGAGCTTCAGGAACTGCTGCATGCAACCTAGACGACCGATCCTGACGAGAGGCAACCTTATGGGCCGTTGCATGCAGACCGGAGGGTTGTCGTGAAGCTACCTCTTTGAAGGAGGAGCCCAGAATCGGAGGGAGACCTAAGAACGACGCGGACAAAGCTCCAGGGGGAACGTAGCCGTGAAGGGGAGCCGAGACTGAAGGAGCCGCCGCCGCAGCAACACCCGGAGGGGCACTGTTGTTCTGAGCAGAGGGCGAGGGAGCCGCCATTGGAGCCTACGGAGCTTGCTGCAGCGTCGGTGGAGGGAGAGGAGGAGGGCGGGAGGGCCACAGGGCCGACGGCCTGCGGGAGGTCCAGGAGTGCAGGAGCGCGTAGGGTTTAGTGCGTTTTTCCGAGCTCTAATGTTAGTAGGCATTGTAAATCTATATGCAAATGGTCCTATCCTATCAAGGACTTCAAATGGTTCACAATATCTAGCTGTTAGCTTAGAACAACTTCCAATCTTCAAAGAACTCTTCCTTGGCTTCAATTTAAAGAAGACATGATCACCAACATTGAGTACTCTATGCACTTTGTTTATCTACACAATTTTTCTGCGTGTCTTGCACTGCCTTCAAGTTTTGCCAAATTCTAGCAATTCCTTGCTCCATCTCCTTGAACATTTTTGGCCCAAGCACAATTTTGTTTACTGGATTATCATAACTCACTTGTGTTATGTAGCTTCTGCCACATAAAGCCTGAAACCGACTCTTTTTTAATGACACATGATGCCCTGTGATTAAGGATTATAATCCAAGCCTTAAATCAAAAAAACCAGAGTGGCCAATGGGCAACTACAGCACGCAATAGACAAAATCAAATTACTCCTGAGACAATTCAATTCAATCCAGTTGTTCCACGTTTTGAGAGGGAACAACACTCAAGCGGATGAAGAGGCCAATGTGGGAGCCTGTTTGGAGAAAGGAAGCATGCTCCTCAACGGAGTCATGGCCAGCTGGGGAATCCCGTAGCCATCATTACGAAACGACAGTGCAAGTAGACATTGGACAAGACGGATGAACAGGAGATAAGACAGCGCTATCTCAGCCAGATCGCACGATCTTCAGAAATGAGGGAGGACGCCATCATTTGGGCGTTGAATAGCAAGCCTCAGGCCATACCATCGCTCAGCGAATCGTGTAGCGCAAGGAGCCTAAGGAGGCTTTATTTAACACAGGCAGGAAGTTGGGGGCACAACAAAGTAAGAGGGGCAGCGCATAGTGAGGAGAATACGAAGAAGCAAAGGGAGAAGAGAAGGGAGACGTGGAGGACCAGCAGAACTGCAAGCGAAGCGAATCGATGGCGTCAAGCTCGGGCAATAAGCCATCCATGGAGGAACGAATAACATCGCTGGAAGAGGAGGTGCAAAAGCTGCGCGGCCTGTTGGTTAACTTGGATGATTTTCTGCAGAACATAGACAGCGAGGCAGGAAGAAGAATGGAGGCGCTTGAGAACGACATACTCTACACAAGGTCTGGGCTAAGTGAGGAGCTGTGGAAGCTGAGGAAAGACATGAAAAATCCACAGCAAGAGCACAAAGAGAGGGTGAGGAGCTTGGAGCAGCAAATGGAGCAGTTGAATATGGAGTGGAAGTCTAAAAGAGATCAAACCAAGAAAAAAGGCCCGGAGTAACCAAGAAGCAAATCCAAAAGCCCTATCCAGTTCAGTTTGGCATTTTGTAACAGCCAATCAAGGCATCTAAGTGTTTGATTAAGTTTTGAAGTCGTAGTCTCTATAGTAGTGTTACTCTTTGTAATTCTGGTCTCTGGGCACTATGTAACTCTTGTAATTCCGGACTCTATGTAACCGCACCAGTGGCTTGCTGTTGTTCTTTAATACAAGACCCATTAACCGTTTCTGTCAAAAAAAAAAAATATTAGAGCTCGCAATGTTTTCCATGTTTCTTTGTTCAAGAAATATGTACATGATCTCAACCATGTAATTGATTGGGATGTGATCAGAATGGAACAAGGGGAAGAGTTATAAACCGAGCCATCATGCATCCTCAACAAGAAAGTTACATTGCTCCGAAATCAAGTCATTGGACAAGTAAATGTGTAATGGAAACACTTTGGTCCTGATTAAGATACATCGGAGCTAGAGGATGCCATGAAGGAGGCATAGCCATTTTTGTTCTAATCTAAAGTTGAACCAAGGTCGATGATGTTTCAAGCAACAGGGGAATGTAAAACCCCAGTTTTGACCCCAAGAATGTCTTGGATCAAATTATGTATAAATTGTAAATATGTTGTTATAATGACTAAAGTCAAGCCATGATAACTTAAATAAATGACCCTCTCTGTAAATGATGTAAATATGCTAGTATGGATTCCTAGTGCAAAGATCAAGGCCAAGGCTTGACTAGTGAATGGTTAGGCATGTAGATGATGTAAATAGACTTCTATGGATTGTGTGGTAGGCTTGAAACAATGAACTAACGCTATGTAAATATAAATGTTGGATTATAATATATGATGGTCTAAGATGGTTGTGGAGAGCATGAGATGAGTTATTGTTCCACCACAAGGTAAGAGGAAAGGGGGCCTATGAGAAAGTAATCCTCTATTGCCAAGTTCAAGCCTAAGATCTCATATATTTTACATTATGTGTTTAAAATGAACCCGTCCACCTCCATTGACTTAGAAACCCAATCACTGTATGCAAGTAGAGGTTGGTGGGGAAGTTTGTTCATATAGTTATTGGCACATGGGTTGAATATAATCATTATGGGGAAGCGTAAGAATACTTCATTCTCCTGGAAAAAGGAAACTCAACTATCATTCCCCTCAACTCTCTCATTCTCATTCATTCTATCATTCCAAGACTCTCTCTCAGACTCAAGATTTACACTTCTCATGTTGTGTTCTCCATCGAGAAGGATTAACCAAACTGGAAACTAACAAAATCAACAATGTGAAAAAGGAATTGGCAGACCTTGGATGAGAGATAGATGGTTGTAGGTGAGCACAGAGACTATGCAAGTTGGGTAGCCTTCACCCACCATGTATTTATTGCTCATTGGATGCTTGGGAGCCAAGTGTTATGCTTGCAAGTTAATCTCGGAAAGCATTCAGCATATTGGACTCTTTCTACCTATACTAAAGAGCATTTGAAGGGAAGAACATCCCTAAGGAACCGTTGAGCAAAGAAAGGGAAGATCTTCCTAATGTTATGTAAGAAAGTGGAAGAGAGTACCATTGTTGTTTAATGAGATGCCTAGAGTGCTTTATAGTGAGTAGATTGGTTGAGCCATGAGAGCAATTGAGTTGGATTAAGTGAGCTGGAAGCTCATAGCTTGGTTCATTTACCCCAGTGGTCTCATAACCCGACAAGGGTGGTATTTACAATTAATGCCTATAATTGGGTGGAAAATTGCTCATAGATAGCTAGTTTCATGGACTATCTACCTATCTATCGATATTTCTAGAGAAATAACTCTCCTCACCCTCCCATGTTGAAATGAACAATAGTTCATTTACTAAGGAATATCCAACATAAGACGGACATTAGGATGAAATCCATATAAAACAAGTATTTAATAATTGAATAATAAATAATAGATATGATAGAATGCTTGATACAATGCCATGTGACAATATACTTATATGCATTGACTAGTCACAATGGTTGATGGGTCATATCCCTTGGTTAGGTCATGTCCCTTAGTTAGAACGTGTCACTTCATTTATTATTATTGTTATTATTATTTATTTATGTTCATTACATTCCCCATCCCTTCAAGGATGCTTTGTTCTAAAAGCATTTTGTGGACAAGCTTATGACTTTGTTTTGGCTTGTAATGCCTTGTCATCATTCTCTATTCTTGAAGCTATGATGGTTGATGACATAATACAATATGAATTATGAAGCAATGAATAGAATTGTCTTATTGTGAAAGGCTCAAACCACCCTAATTCGATTTTCTACAGAACTATGTGGCAACGACTTCTGTGATCTAGAAAATGATAAGATTCCACATCCGAGTTTCTCTTCAATATAATAGGATCTTCACTTAGTTTCTTATATTGATTTTGTCTTTGATTAGTTTGTTGAATAATACAATGATTTTTATAATTAGAATGACGATAAGGCATCCTTGTCTTGTGTCTTGTTTTTGGAACCTTTGTCTTTTAATACTTTTGGTGATTTATTGGTTGATAAGATTTCAATATAAACATCTTTATGATTATTTATGTCAATTGGATATGGATTGGTTCCTTTCTCCAAGGTCTGATTTTTTATAATTAATGACTACTTTATTTCAATGAGATCGGTCATTGTTTCCTTATTGATCACTAATTCTTTGTGGGTGAGTTGTTTCATCATTTCTTGTTGTGACTTCTTGTCACTTTTTAACTTCTTGATCTATGCGATCAAGTTTTGACTATGATTCTTAAAGCGACATATTTCATCATCTTTATCAACGATAACCTTTTCAACTTCTTTTTGCATCTTTTGTATTGACTTCTAATTATTCTGAAGGATCACCCTTAAGACCTCTTTAAAGCCTTCTGATGACGGCACTACTAAATCTAACTTTATTGTAATGCCTTGCAATGTTATCTTCTTCTTATAGGAGAACATCAAAAAAAAAATCTCTGTGTTTAAGATGAATGTATACAGTGTTTCCAACCAAGTTGAACCGAGAATTATGTCGACCTCTTTTTTATACATAGTTGTAACATTGAATTGGGATATGTATTTATAATCATCAATTGTTACTTGTAAGTTCTTAATTTCATATTGTCCATTGCAAATAGTGTTTTTCTTTTGGATTATACTTAGCTCTAGAATTAATAATTGATTTGCCAAGTCAACGTTATTGTAATTTTCCTTTTGGTTCTAACAATAACGATATTAATCTCTTTTTCTTGAATACTCCCTTTGAGTGTAAATAATTTGAAGCACAAGGTTGAAAGACCTTTATAAAAAAAACCTTCCTTCTTTTTATTAAAATCCATAATTTTTATTAAAATCCATATTTTTTATTAAAATCCATATTGAAGATTTTTTTAAACTTCTCTTGGCAATTATTACTCTTCCAATTACACATTTCCTTACTAATGTTAACTTTAAATGGTCAAATAAACTTTAAATACCTGTTATAAACATAAATATACATATAAAATAGATATTAATAACATAATAATTTAATGATAATTAATAATCATTTAATTATTATGCTATTAATATCCATTTTATATGTATATTTATGTTCATAACAATACCCCTTTTATATCTCTTTCAATTGCACATTTCCTTGCTTTCACTAGCGAACAAAACTTTATTGATGCATTTTTAATTTCATATAACAAAAAAGACATTGGGACATTTAATTTATTCCAAACCCCTTTTTATTATGACATTGATTTTACCAATAGCGATGATTTCAGTTAGCTTTGTACTGGCACGACTTATCACAATGGTGGCGAAGGTAGACCCATTTTTTTGTTGATACCTCAACACGATTTGATAGGGGAGTGGGCATGTGATTGCTCTGTTTGGCGCCAATTTCTTATGTTTGAGATGGTGTCAACACATCCTACTAAACATTTTATTGAATGGTACCTAGACCCATCGCTACCATTCTCTCTTATACGAATTTTGCAACCCCAGATTGGCAATTGTTCGATACGAACGAAAGGCAGCAGCACAATGTATCGTACAGATGAAATGCTGCAGCACAGTGCATTGTACAGATGAAATGCAGCAGCACAGTGCAGCGTACAGATAAGAGGCAACGATGTTGTATAATGTATGGTCACTTTCTTTTGGCCACCTATTACAACAAAGATGGCTTCATGAATTCACTACTTTGGTTAACCTCTTCAATTTGCAACTGCTTTTTTTTTCAATGTGCAACGGAATGGTTTTTCTTCAATGGAAATTCGAAGCTCAAAATGTCCAAAAGCCTAAATCTAGTAAAGACCCAGTAATCGGGGACACTCTAAAAAATAGTTCGATGAGTTGGCCAAGGGCCAAGTTTCAAAGACATTTTGAAAAATTGGTGTGGCAAAGAATGAGATTAGATTTGGATTTGATACCAAATGAAATGAACAATTGTTCATTCAGTAAAGGAATATCTAAACAATAGGTTGAAATCCATATAGGACAAGTATTTAATAGTTGAATAATGAAAATAGATATGATAGAATGCTTGATACAATGTCATGTGACAATATCCTTATACGCATTTACTAGTCGAGATGGTTGATGGGTCATGTCCCTTAGTTAGGCTGTCACTACATTTTTTATTATTGTTATTAATGTTTATTTATATGTTTATGTTCATTACACAAACTTAAGCGAAGAATAAGGGCATTGGTACCTTGTCAATGCCATTCCACCGATTTTCCCCCTCTTCCTTGAGTTTCCATTGAAGTGTAGTATGAATAAGGGCATTGGTACCTTGCCAATCCCATTCCATGGATTTTCCCCCTCTTCCTTGAGTTTCCAATGGAGTGTGGTATTAATATTAACCGCAAGCCACAATAACAAATTGCAATTAGTAACCCCACATATATATATATATAGGAAACCATCCAATGGATAGAAAATCTAGGAACAAAATCGTGTTATTCCAGTTAGTTCAACTTGAAGCCACATAAAACTATGCCTAAAGGCTACATAATCTAACACAAGACCCAAAGTTTGCTCAAAGGCTTTATATCATGTTGTTGGTGAGACTTGAGCCCTAGTGAAGGTTACATTAGCACCTCACTTTACCAACTGAGCAAGACACCCTTGACACACACACACACACACATATATTACTTAACAATGTTATACAAATCTGCACTCTCTAGGGTAGGGGTTGCACCCCCTTGCTCCTTGAACTACTAAGATGGGGAAACCTCCTCCAAAATGTTTCTCCACGCTCCCTTTTTGGGGGGACATGAGGAAACGCAAGGGGAAACATTTGCCCCGAAGAGGGGATTGTTCCCTTTATAAGGGGATGACAAGACACTCCCCCTCAAAAATGGGGACGCTTCACCACCCTACCTTAAAATCACCCACCAGCCTTGGACACTTGGGCACTACCTGTAAAAATCACCCACCAGCCTTTGAAAAGGTCATCAAAAATTTAACAAATAACCCAACCCTATTTCGTCTACTCCCCTACAACCCTAAATTGACACCTTATAAAAACACATAAGGTCAACCCATACCATTTCTCATTTGTATATGATTGAATTTGTCTATGAGAACATTGATAGAGAGCAATTAAGAGACTTAATCATTAAACTATGAGGATTGGAGTTGAACATATCATTGATCAATATCTTTGGAATATTATAAATTCAATGAGAAATACAATGGTGATTGATGAATTGTGATTGCTACACTTCAAACTTGCATTCCAATGCAAATATTTATTTCATGGTTTCATCATTCATGTTTGTGATTTATTCAAATCATAAATGTCATTTTTCCATTTGTTAAAACTTAACAATTAGATGTATGGCTTATGTTTTTCGTATATTTATTTTTTTCAAGATTTCAAATGGGATCCCTATGCCTATGTCGAGGATCATGACATCCCCCGTGAAGTTCCCTAAAATTTGGGGGTTTTCTCTACATGCACCATGAATGCATATCCCCATTCATATGTTCCCGCATCCAAAAAAATTAAAGGAACGTTGTTTTTTAAACGTATAAATATACAATGCCTTCCTCAATGTTAGGTCAAGCGGGGAGCTTCTTCAACAGTCCAAATTTAGCCTTTAGGCACCTGTGGCACTGCATGGGAGCACAATCTAAGGCACGATGACAGGGAGTTGTTTAGTGAATGAGAATTGTTCCGTAAACATGCTTGAGCACAACGACGAAGTTCAACAAGAGTTCAACAGTGAGAGTTTTAGTGTTTCTAGCACAATTGAGTGCACAAAAGAATGTATGGTGACATTCGAGAAAATGATGGTTTCAAGAACTAGGGCACAACATGACGAGCTTAATCGCATGTCTTTAAACGTTGGCAAATTTTGTACTTCAAGGAAATATAACAACAAAACTTGTTAAAAAACATCAAAGACTAAAAGTTCGAAGTAAATTGGTTCTTGATGCACTAAATCCCTCCTATGGACCAAATTAATATCATGAACCCTGAGACACTAGCTAAAACAGTGCTAAAATCCTAACACTATGAAGACCAAGATCAAAACCATCAATACTTCTGTAGAAGGTGGAAGGACAAGACAGAAAAGGGTGTGATAGAAAACATAAAGGCGTCCCACAAAAGCCATCCAATGTAATCAAAATGTGTCCCACAAAAGCCATCCAAATCATAGCAAGATGCAACTGGTTGAAGCATTCTAAAGGAGGATGAAGATGCCAACTTGCTATGTATGCAGGGATAAAGGATAGCATACTAGACATCACTGAAAGAAGAGAAGTGGAACTAGAGTTCTTGTTCACCTACTAGAAGCATTAATTGTACATAATGTGATTTGTGTGGCTAGAGTTTATGAAGCCTCAAAAGATCAACAAGCTTATTAGCACTAAAATAATCATCCATATGAGTAATATATTTGTGTACATGTAATAAGAGCGATGATGTATTACAAGGGTCGTGTAATAGTTATGAGGCATAAGATAATTAGCACACATTTACATGTCATCAAAGTACATGTGTGCATCAAGTTCATTGTGTGATGTCTATTGGTGAATCGACAAGTTCCCAACATATAGTCATAGAGTGTGTCGACTCATGGGTATAGAGAGTCGAGACCCACCGTGAAAACTTGAATTATATCATTACCACCAACAAATAGTACATGTGAACATTGTGTTGAGCAAATTTTCTAGCACTACTTTTGTGTTCATATGTATGAGTGAGTTGTGAATGTAACATTCACACACACCTTATAACTAAATTGGTTATTGTCTTTCCAAACAATGCAACTTGTTTGAAGAAACTACATGCAACATTTGTTGGTATGGTGAGCACACTATACCTCTCTAGGTTGGACACATTGTGCACATGTATGCCCAATCTTTATACATATTAAAAAAAGGGGCAAGGAGAAAAGAAAGATGGATTTCATTAGAGAGAAATACACCTTTATGTGATGAGTTTTGAGTCCATGTGACACGTTTTGGGTGATGAGTTAAGTTTTGAGCATTGTTTATGTACCAAATTTTGTTGGTTTCCAATTTGATTTTTTTTAGATAAATGTCTTGAATCACAAGCTGAGAAGAGAGCAATAATGAATGTTAAAAAGTATTGTGAGCCCCTGGATTTTCACCTATGATTTTCAAGTGCTCATTGTTGTCGCAACTTTAGATTTTATGACATTAAATATTTTTGTGAAAGGTGTGTGGGATCAATTTATGGGGGGTCACCTTCTTCAAAGCATAACACCCCTCATGCTCACTATTATGGAGTAGCAAACCTAGCATAAGTGTCCCTTTTTCCAACTTGAAATGAATAAAAATCAGCCAAAAGGCAAAGATCTTTGCTAGACAAACTTTACTTGACAGTCAAGAGGGATGCAATGTTTTCCAAATATGTGTAAGGCTTAGATCACTTAATGTCGAGCAAAGGCCCAATTGGAACCTTGGAGTTGATGCAATATTTGTTGGGCAAAGAAAGATTTGTTTGCCAAGCAAAGGCCCAAGCCAAAAAGGAGAAAATCAAAATTGACCAAGTCTTGATCTACTGAGCAAAGCTTCATGTGTTTGACACCATTGTGCTCGACAAATAGGAGATAAGGGTAGACATCAATCCGTTAAGCAAGGAAGGACCAACTTCACCAAGAAAAGTACAACACTAGACAAGTTATAATGAAGGAGGATAGAGGAAGTTTCACTAGGGACATAAAGCAAGGAATAAGTCATGGAAAACCCAATGAGAAGAACTCAGTGGTAGAGGTAGTGCCAATGGAAGATCTAAGGAGCCATTGTTGAAATGAACCCAAGCCCAATGCAAGGATTCCCCAAGAGCTAAAACCCACCTAGTGAGAAAAGACACCAAAGGCATTAGAGAGATAGAGCAAAAGGTGGACCTTAAAAAATCAACGAGAAATCCTGGTGTAATGAGAATCTCTATGAAGTTAAAAACAAAGAGGGTTTCAACATACCCCTCTCCCAAACTTCAAATTAGCTCATCTCACACAGAGGAATATTGCTTTGAACCAATTCTTTGTAGAAATTAATTTATTCTAGGTTCTGAAATCGCAAATAAGGAGGTCGATGTCCAAGCCAACCTCGATATGAGTTTGCAAGAAGGTCAAGATAAGGTAAACATGGGGGCTTCATTCTTTGCCCCTTGAAATGGTTGCTCGACATGAAGGTTAAGTCACATACTAACAAGTGTCTTGTTATGCAAGATTGAGGATATGGGGAGTTGAGGCTCCCATAATGCTCATTACTCCATGCCATTCTTATTGATGTTTTGTAGCATTGGGGAGGTATTCTCACATTGGCCTTGGTGTCGGGCATGTGGGAATCTTTGTTGGCACTCACATTGCATTTTTACTTTGTGAAAACCCCCTTTATATAGAGTTGGGGCTTGGAATTGTTGTTGTTGGGGCTTTGCACCCACTTGGAGGAATAAACAATTCTAATTTAATGTTGAGTTTAGTAAGGGGCTTCTAAACTCACTTTTAGACTCCTATAAAAAGAGAGGAAATGTGAGGAGACACCACACATATTCTTTTGTCATCATGTGTTTGGCAAGAGCAAGTGAGCACTCTTGCCAAAGGAGGCAAATATCAGCAAAGGAGGATCTTCACTTTGGTAAATCTAGTCTAGGATTTCTGGTCTTTCTTTCTCTATTTTTCAGCCAAGGAGGAGAAGTCGCATGTGTGAGAGAGAGAGGAGAAGAGGTCACACGTGTGGATTCGTACAGTTAGTACAACAGGTCGTACCACACGTGCGGACCATATAGCAGCAGGACAGTCGCACGTGTGGACCGAATGACACATGCGGACCGTACTGCCGCAAAATTGATCATACAGCCACGCGTGCGGGCCATATAGCGGATTAATTGCAGGTCATATAATAGATCGCACGTGTGTGGAGGGATGATGTAGGCAGTCGTACAGGTGACGTCAACTAGGGTTTTTGTCAACTAGGATTCCTGCAAATTTATAAGTTGGAAGATTTTCCAAGAGGACTGATTTTTGTCTTCGGGATTCTCTATCTGAAAATTTTACTGAATAAAAATTTGAGTCTCTTGTGTATGGATGATTTGTCTCTAATTTTTGTGCTCCCGCTATAATTTTATATCGTAATTTCAGTGTACAATTATTCAGTTATAACAGCCCTAGTTTACTGTTTGAGGTCACTTGGAAGCAATTTGCAGATCTGAAATTGAATGTATTGAATGCTTAAAAATTGACAATTCTCCCACCAACATGCAACCATAACAATAGTACATTGGGCAATTGGGACCTTATGTGTGGATTTATTGTTTAGTTGGTTCTAGAATGGCTCCAAGGCATTGATTCCACCCCCATTCTCAATTGTTGCATCATTGCAAAAGTAGTGGCAAACAAGGGTGCTCTAGCTAAGGAAGATTTTGACAAGCTCTGATTAAATTACAAGGCGATTCTTTGTATTTAGGGCGTCCAAGTCTAGAATTCACATCACACTTTACTTGGCATGGGGCATTGTCACTGCAAGTGCAAATGTTGTGTCTTGTGAAAGCTTCGAGAAGTATAACGAGATGTACAATGGTGTAAGGATGGGGTTGTCAACGCCCAGTGCAACATAATGAACTCCGCCATCTGGTGGAACCATTGGCAAGAGGATTGTGACCAGAAAATAAGGGCAGAGAACAAAGTAAAATATGAATGTGCAACGAAAACAACAACCCAATTGATGGAGCTCAAGGAAACAAAGAAGGTCTCCATCTTCATGCAGGTTTCTCATCAAAAGTATTTGGAGATCGAATCTCAGTTTAGCTCTCCCAATCCCTAGTAAATAGAATTGTGGCTCACCTCCACCTCCCACAAGGGGTGATTTCATCTCCAACCCCTTCAATTTCTACATATGTTGGGGACTCCTCACTCAATGACTTCTAGTTGGCCAACAATGAGGAATCGAACACTCAACGCACTCCTATGTCGACACTAGAGGATATTCCAAGTGTAGTCAATCCTATGGATCAATTTGATGTGGAAATCGCACTGTGAACACATCTCTAGAGACTCAAGCGAACCTAAAAGTTGACACCCTTCCCAAGCAGAATTTCTAGTTTAGTTTTTATATTGTCTAGGTTTTGCCATGCAATTTCATTGTTGTTTCAATTTACATTGTAGTATACCAACCAAGGCTACACATACTAGACTAGGGTAGGCATTGATAAGAAATCTTGGATGTAATATGTATCTTTTTGTCGACAAGTTGTGGCCAAGATTTACTCTTTTTGGATTACACCATTGTTTGGGTCAGTGGTAACTTTTTATAATACAAGATCTATCAGTTAATGTGAAAAAAATTAACTATCATAAAATATAGAGTAATATATTTGTAATGATCTAATAATATATTTGTAGTAAAAGGCATATTATTAAGGAATCTTTTGGTATTTTTTCCATAATGTTTTACACTGACCTCCAAATTTTTTACACTTTCTGGACCACTAGAAAAATTCTTAAGACATCTACAACCTCCTGATTAACTTTTGACTCTTTTGCATGATTTTTTATGATTTCCAAAATAATAATCTAAAAAAATAATATTTCGATGCTAAAGGGAATCCTTTGAAAATTGGCCACTTTTTGCCCCAACCTTCACTTTTGGTCATTAGAAATATCTTGAAGAGATATGCAACTGTGATGTTAGACACTTTCGAATATTTCCCATGCATTTATTCTTATTTTCAAAATAATGAAAAATGTGTCTTTTGACCAAAGTATACATTTGTGAAGGTGGTAAAACATTATGTGATTATGAAAAAGAGTGAAAAAAAATTGCTTTTATTTGCTTCAATTTTGGTTGACTTTTGTTTTTCTATATAATTTTGATTCTATATGTTTAGATTTATTATTAAACTCATCATTTATTATGTGTGCACAAGAATTTAAACTCTTCATGATTAGTGTGCACGAATCTAAACTCTAGCCTCTTAACTCTACATTAATCCAACTTGCCTAGAAAAATCAATAACGTATTTAACATAGTGCGATGTAACAAACATTCTTATGTTATTATTTTCCTTAGGAGGCCCATTTTAGACCTCAAATTTCCCCCAATGGTTATTCATGGAAAGAGAAGTTTCTCTTTTGGGGAAACCACACTTAATCTAGAACAGATCTTCAACTATAAGAAGAGTAGACAAGGCGTTCAAATGCTCAATTCTCTAGTCTTCTTTTTCTTTCCACTATTCACCTTTCCCTTCCTTCCTTTCATATTTGGATCTTCAAATAGTGTTCAGATTCTTCTCATAGATCAAAGATTCAAATCTTTAGCACTCCTCTACAACAGATTTCCTTCTTATCTCGGGGTGTTGTGTGGGATAAGGAGCTTAGGTCATGATTGTACCTCCAAGTCCTTTGTTTGGAAATGTGATGATCTGAATTTTATCAAACTTTGTACATGACTAAGCATCTC
>WSFP011485004.1:0-15616 GCA_009831015.1 Picea engelmannii | reverse complement strand
GTTAAGAAGCAATAATAATATAGTTATTATGAAATATGATAAGGGAGGCTCAACAATGGTTATGGATGAGGAAGGTTATGTTAATAATATTTATAAACATCTAAATTTAAGTGGGTGTTATAAGAAATTAAACAAGAATCCTATGAATAAAATAATGAAAGTGATATCAAAAGATATTAAGACGTCATCCTTGATGATGATATCAAGAAGAAGCTCATACCTAGCTTCCCACTCATTCCTAGAATCTATGGCCTACCTAATATTCCTAAAGAAAATGTGCCCCTTAGGCCTATTGTCATCACTATTGGATACCCCACTTACCTTTTGGCCAAATTCCTAGACAATAAACTGAAATCATTGATTGGAAACACAAACTCTTATGTTAAGGACTCAAGCCATTTCATAAAAAAAAATAAAGAATATCAAGGTAGAGAACAAGGAAATCCTTCTTATTGGTGCTTCCATAAGTTGGTGCTCCCATATGTCCAAGTAACATCAATGAAGATCACTAGAATCCTTAGAAAGAAAAATATAAAAACCATTTTTCAACCTCCTAGAACAATTATAAGTGTCCTTAGTTTGGTGAAGGACCCTATAGACCCTAAAATACAAAATAGGTTTACAGAATCCCTTGATTGTGTGGCCTAAAATACATTAGTGAGTTTGGAAGATATTTTCGGGTTAGAATTAAGGAACACAAAGTTGCAATTACTCATAATCGGGAAAAGTCCTCTACTTTGGATGAGCACTCTATGAGGGGAAAAGAATCATATTTGTATTGAAGATGGCAATATTATCGCATAGGTGGATCACTTATCGAAAATACATATTAGAGAGGCCATGGAAAGTGTGAAGAACAAAAATATGTCTAAATAAGGATGATGGCCTTGGGCTAAGCAAATCTTGGCTCTCCATTCTTCGGAGTTAACCCTTTAGTCTAATTTTGTGTGTTTGTCCTTTCTCTTTCCTCTTCCTTTTCTTTTTTTTTAGGTTTACTCAGCTTCGCTTCCATATTCCTCCACTTTTGTTTGTTGTTTTGCTTAGAATTTATTTGTTTTTTCTCTCTTGTTGATTTATCTTTTACTAACTCTTTGTTTGTCTTTCTTTGTTTATCTTATTTTTTGTTTTTGAGTAGGTTTTGTTTGTTTAAATTTTTTTATGGTTCCTCTTAGTTTTATTTGTTTTTTCCTATGTTTATCTTGTTTTTTAATTTGTTTGCATTGTTTTTTCCTTTGTTTGCTTCCTTTTTATATTTTTATCATTTTCCTCTTCTCCTTTTGTCTTATTTTTATCTACCCAACTTGTAGTTTATAGGTTTTTCTATCTCTATATTTTTGTTTACAATATTAATTTAAGGTTCTCTTAGTGAGTTATGCATCTACACTTCATTTCTTACTGATTTAATTCCATAATTTTATGAGTCATAATGATGGATTGCATATCATAGTTCCAAAACATCAACAATATTTTTCAAAACAAAGTGAATCTTAAAGAAAAATTAAATTTTCTATAAGTGTTGATTTTATTGATGAAGTAGAATTGGACATAGTACCCCTTGATGTATGTGTATCAGTGTTTGAAATCACTTATATGTATATTATGGATGCAATATTCATGCAGAGAGCCAACTAGTACCAATCGATCAAGGATGGGAAGTCATACATCATAAATGCACATAAAGGAAAGTCAGATATCTCACTGGTAAGTTCCAACCAAGCCAAGAAGTTGATTATTTCTAGTAAAAAATATGTTTTTCTTTTATTAAAACAAAATTAATCTGATGATGAGTGAATGAGTGTGAAGAAATCCCTAAAGGGGTGTAATAAATAGAATAAATATCAGTTGGAGGAGTTTCTACCAGAATACAGAGGAACATTCAAGGAGCCTAAAGGGATACCACCCAACAAGGATATGAAGCATGAAATGTAAAGTTATAGCCAAACTCCCCATTTCTGAATATTGGGTTGTATAGACAATATGTTCTAGAAGAAAATGAAGTGAAGAAGCAAATGAAGCATTGTTGGAGCAGGGTGTGATTCGACCAAGTACCTCACCTTGTGGTTCAACCATCATAATTGTGCCCAAGAAGGATGGGACTTGGAGTATGTGTATTGATTACAAGGAATTGAACAAGATTACACTGAATAATTGATACCCCCTGCCAAGGATCAATGATCTATTGGACTAGCTGCAACATGCAAGTATTTCATTAAGATGGATTTGAAATCAGGATATCACCAGGTACAAGTAAAAGAAGAAGATACCTACAATACTACCTTCAAGATAATGAAAGGTCTGTATGAGTCATTGGTTATGCCATTTGGTTCATGCAACATATCGGCTACATTTATGAAACTAATGAATGATGTTTTTCTCCCTTATCTAGATTCATTTGTTATTGTCTATTTGGATGATATATTGGTTTATAGTGCTACCTGGGAGGAGAACACATAACATATTATGTAGGTTTTAGAGAATCTAAAAAAGCATCAATTGTTGGACAATCGCAATAAATGTGAGTTTACTCAACAATATTTGGTGTATTTGGGGTATGTGATCAGTGGAGGGGATCTCAAGATAGATCTCACAAAGATGGAGGCCATCATGAAATGGCCAGTACCTACAAATGTCACTGAAGTTAGGAATTTTTTTGGGATAGTACAATACTTGTGTAAGTTCATAACTTCATTTTTAATAGTAGCTACACCACTCCACACCATAACAACCAACAGTAAGAGTTTCCAGTGGGGAAATAATCAACAAAATGCCTTTGATGAGATGAAAATAAATATCATTCAAGCACCAATTCTCGCACTACCAAACTTGTAGAATCTGTTCAATGTGGAGATATATATAAGGGGGTATGCCATGGGAGTAGTATTGATGTAGGGAGGAAGGCCCATCTGTTATCATTCTTAAGTATTTCATGGGGCAGTTTTCAAATACCCTACCTACGACAAGGAGATTTATGCATTGGTACAAGTTGTCAAAAAGTGGAAGCATTATCTGATGGGAAAGGAGACCATCATCCACATAGATCACCAACCACTATAGTATTTGCAGACCTAGAGTAAGCTACAACAAACCAGGCATTACAAGTGGATGGGTTTTTTACAAAAAATTCATTTGTTAATAAAGTAAATTAAGGGTAGCACAAACAAGTTCACAGACATTCTTTAAATGCCACCCACATCCAAGATTATATCTTTGGGAACTATGATGCACATGGATCATTTTACCCATGATGCATATAAATAGGCATCAAGAGAATATGAGGAATTCAAGGAGGTTTTTTAGCAGTTGCAGGGCCCAATTCATATAGAATAAAGTGACAGCAAGGATTTATATCATCATGGGGGATTCACCTTGTTAATCAATATCTTACCACATTCATTCATAAAGGGGGTTTTTAAATTGGGAAAAGTAAGGTCAATATATTGTAGGTATTGGGGGGGATATGAAGTATGGGGGGATTTATAGGTATTAGGGAGTATAAAAAGGGGTATATAGTAAAAATATGTGTTTTATTATTGGAAAGATGTATTGGGAAGGGGGTCCAACAAAAGTATTCTGGGAGGTATTTATTAATATATAGTGAAATTAGGGGTATTATTTAATATCCTATGAATGTACCTATGTCATAGGTTCGTAGAGTGAATACCCCGTGGATATCATTTCCATAATGGTCTACTCTGCAAGCTCAAAAATCTTTGCATTCCTAAAGGTGAATGATTGCATCTTATCATAGAGGCTCATGCCCCCAAGGTTGCAAAACATTTTGGTGTTAGGAAGATAGTTTCCAACTTACAAAGGTATGTGTATTGGCCCAGATTGCAAGAAGATATAGTAGTATATATTATAGGATATATAATTTGTTGTACCAACAATCCAAGTAATAAGAAGCAAGGTATATACCATCCCTTACTTATACCCACTCGACCTTAGGAAAGTATTTCCATGGATTTTTTGGGAGGTTTATCAACAACTAGGAAGGGACGTGACTATTTATTTGTGGTAGTTGACAGGTTCAACAAAATGTGCATTCTCATTCCTTGTAAAAAGACCATAAATGGAAAAGAAGAAACAAACAAGTTCTTTGAACATGTCTGGGTGCACTTTCAGATACCAAGGAAAATCATCTTAGATAAGGATACCAGATTTATTAGTGAATTTTCGAATGCATTGTGGGAGAACATGGACACTAAGTTAAAGAGGTATACAACATTTCATCCACAAACATATGGGTAGAAAAAAGTAGTCAAAAATAATTTCGCACAAATTTTGAGGGGTTACAATCATATGAATATAAATACCTGGGATGAAAATATGATATATATACAACACTCTTATAACATAGCAATCCACACTTCTATTGGCAAGTCACCCTTTGAAACTTTCTTTAGGTATTTTTCACCTTCACTCTTAGATGTTGTAAATGGAAAATAAGGAGAAGTGAGGGAGTACTTCACATGAGACGCATTAAAAGAATAAATATTTGTCAAGAAGATCAAGTAGATCCATTTGCAAGTACAAGAGACACTGAAGAATTCATAGGAAAAGTACAAGGCTAGACATGACCAACACATAATAGGGATAACATTTAGAGTGGGAGATAGAGTATGGTTATAATTGAATAAGGAAAGGATATAAGTTCCTAGTAAGAATATCAAGGCTCTGTGGTATGGTCCTTTTGAGGTATTGGAAAAGGTAGGAGATAACTCCTACATACTCATTCTACCCTCATACATGTGCATTTACTCAGTAGTGAATGTGGAGAATATCAAACTCTACGAGCCTTCCATGTTGGATTGGGAGCAGGAGAAGATCCTACCTTCCATAGAGGACTTAGCACTAGATTTTCAAGAAGAGTTAATAGAGGACATTGTTTTGTAGAAGTGGTCCAGAACTACAAGACAGGGACATCATGACCTTTGGCAGATTGGGTTGAAAGGACAACTTCCAAGAAAAGAAAAGTGGTACTGTAGGGATAAGGTAGAGGAAACATTTCCTCACCTCATTTAGTAAATATTTTGGGGAAAACAATCCTCCCTAAATGGGGAGGTATGATCCAAATTGTATAATAATTTTTTTTTCATCTATCTCAATCCTTTCAAAGTGGAAAAAAAATTGGAGGAATCAACTTGCAGGGCCATTTTAGTGTCAGGTCCCAGTTTGGAAAATTAGGGTCTGAAACCTTTTGAGGTCATTTTTAGGAATAAATGGAATTTTTGAGGGTTAAAAACTTCCCAATACATCTTATACCCCAAGACATTATTCCATCCATCGATACCTTTCCAATGATGCAAAATGTACGGCAATCGAAGCTTGTATGAAAAAGTTATGCATCCCACAAGTTGACCTATTGTGTTGACCACCATGGTATGAGAGGATTCCACGTTAGCCCCTATTAATCATGCATATGGGGATATCCAAGTGACATATTTAAAGAATATTATATAAGGTTCAAAACCCTACCAAAATTGAGTGTTGAGAACATCAAAAACATATCCCTAGATGACTATTGGAATATGTTAAATATTGAGTCATTAGGAGGAGAAGGGGTTCCATTATTTTGCATTGTATCTTGTTCCATAACTGAGAAAAACACCTGAGAGTGGTATTAGGTAAGCATAACAAAGGAGGAGAGATATCATAGCATCCATACAAGCCACAATTCAAAGATAACTCCACAGAGAGTGCCTCTTTCTTTGTACTTGCATCATTTCTATACCAGAGAAAAGAGAGTAGAGAAACCTCACCTTCTAGCTGGGTTTTCTCCCATGTTGGGTTTCCCAGGTCATATCTTGTGTTTTTTTTTTATGGTGTGATTGTTTTTTATTGTAATCTATTTTACACATTTTATTTATTTTGCAACATCCCCATTATCAAAGACTCAACAAAATTGCTCTTGTAACATTCCCAACCCCGAGCTAGGCCATGCCACATAGAACTATGAATTATGATACCATTAAGTTCAATAATAAATTATGCATTTGGACAAAGTTAAACAGTAATAATAACAACATGCATGCAACAATAACAATTCATATTTAGAATTTAAAAATAGAGATTCCATGACAGAAACTCATAATTGCACATACATAGTAATTTAGATAAGAACATGAATGACACTTATCTCAGGAAATAAAAACCAACTGCATGAAAACCTTCCATGTTCCTCCCAACCTTAGAACGCATTTCTCATAACTCTCAACAGTGGGTCACCCCCGAGATAGGGCTAAATTCCACCTAGGTAAAGGTTTCTAACCAGGATAAGGTCTCTTTAACATCATACAAACTTGTAAATAGGTGCCAACTCAAACTAACAACCTATAGTCTCTCATTTCCCACATGCATGTCCCACCCCAGAAAGTGTGACCCTTCTCTGCTCAAAATTCCTTTGGCTGCCCCACTTCCCTTACAAGGCTTCAACAACAGGCTGGAAAGGAAGTCTCAATGCCTTGTAGTTGCAGTTTAGCACCTTGTAAAGTCAATTCCCAACATTTCTCTCACCTTGAGAGAATTCTCACAGGCTTGACAACCCATTTCTTCAGTCCTACGGGGCTAACAAACCACTTCTTCATTCCTACGGGCCTAACAACCCGCTTCTTCATTCCTATGAGTCTGACAACATGCTTCTTCAATTCAACTCCCGAGCTAACCATTATAGGTACAGGTTCCCGTTGCAGTCTAGTACCGTAAGGTACGATTCATAGTTTCCTTCGTGAAGGAATAATTCTCCCCTTTTCACTATATCCCCCAATATATATATATATACTTGTTTCCTTTGAGACACTTGACACCCAAGGGACTCCATTTTCCCTACTTTAAAGAAATTAGGATATATTCATATCCATTACTTTAGCTTTAAGGAATACTAATATAATATTCCATTGGGGTTAATCCCCCTAGCTTATCCCCTTCCTAAACTCTTATCCCCCCTTCCCATTCCTAGTGGAGTTTATCCCCCCATACTATTTTACATGGTTGGTCTTCAAAAGTGGTGTGTTTTCATTAATAATATGAGTGTTTACATATTACAATATAGGCTCAATGGCCTTTAGCATCTAGGCTCTTTGGCCTAATAAACACATAAGCCTTCTAGCCTATAACAACGTAGCTCACTAACCTATATGTTCACTTACATTTATATGTACATTTGGGGTTCATCCTAGTGGTATTACATTACCCTCCCCCTTATTTATGCATTGTCTGCAGTGCAATATATACACACATACAATCAAAACTTTAATAGTTTTCAAAAAGATGTGGGTACTCTATCCTCATAGCGTATTCATGCTCCCAATTTGCATCCTCAATACCATACCATGTCCATTGGACCTTTACTATCCCTATGCCTAGATTCCATAGCTGCTTGATCTTCTGGTCCAATATGCACAACGAATGCACTTGAAATTCACCTTCTTTCTCCACTTGAACCACATTCCAATCAATGACATGATTAGCATCATGTACATACTTTTTAAGCAATGATACATGGAATACATTATGAATACACATTGATGCAGGTAATGCAAGCGTGTATGCTACATGCCCAATCCTTTCGAGGATTTCAAATGGCCCACAATAACGAGTTGATATATTTGAACAATTTACCAACCTTAGGGAACTTCTCTTGGACTTTACTTTTAATAACACGTGGTCACCCACTTTAAATGTTTTGTGGGTTCTGGCCTTATCAACATAGATTTAATGTCAGTCTTGGGAAGCCTTTAAATTCTGTTTTATTTTCATCATTTTCTATTCCATTTCCCTGAGTAATTTTGGCCCAACTACTATTCTTTTTGCAGGGTTGTCCTAGCTTACCGGTGTGTTTCACTTTCTTCCATACAAATATTCAAATGGGGTCATATTTAAGGATGCTTGATACCCATTTTTATAAGGAAATTCTACCAAATGCAAGTAATCCTCCCATTTGGATAGTTTATCCATCACATACAACTTCAACATATCTTCAATCACTTGATTTACTCTCTCTGTTTGTCCATCTGACTCTAGATGATAGGTTGTGCTAAAATTCAGATTGGTCCCAATTCCTTTATGTAAATTTTAGATCTCTTCAAGTCACAATGTTCTTGTGTATACCATGCAGTCAAGCAATTTCCCTCATATAAATATCATCAATGTTGATTTCCTTGTGAGTGAGCGTTATTGGATTAAAGTGAGAAACTTTAGTAAGCTTGTACAACACCACCATGATGCAATCATGTTTCTTGGTTGTTCTAGACAACTTGGTGATGAAATCCATTGCTAAAATTTCCCATTTCCACTCAAGAATGGGTAATGGCTATAGCATACCAACTCGGTGTCTGTGTTCAACCTTGACTTTTTGACATTCCAAACACTTGGAAATAAAAACCCCAACATCTTTCCTCATCCTCGGCCACTAATATTGGCTCTTGATAGCTGCAAGAGTTTTCTGGTAACCTGGATGTCCAACATAAGGCACGTTATGCATTTATTTTAAAATCATATTTTTCAATTCCTAAGAATTTGGCACATAAGTTCTTCCCTTATATAAGAGAACTTCCCCCTTTTCCAACTTGTATTATTCACTTTCTGCTGCAAAATACCTTGCTATCAGTTTTTCCTTATGTCCATGTACTGCAAATTTGATTTTGCAGCCCCTAAAATTCTGTCTTTCAAATATGATTGGTACTTGTTAATGGTTGTAGCATGCATCTCATGCACCCTTCAGCTGAGTGCATCTTCCACCTTGTTCTCTTTCTCCTTGATATGATTTATATTAAAGTCATATTCATTGAGGAATTTTAACCACCTTCTTTGCCTATAATTTAGTGTTGGTTGTCCAAATAAATATTTCAGACCACTATGGTCTGTTCTCAACTCAAATATTTTCCCCATGAGATAGTTCCTCCACATCTTCAAGGCATGCACTATAGCTTCCAATTCTAAATCATGAGTAGCATAGTGCCCTTCATGCTCCTTTAATTTCCTTAATTCATAACACACTACATACCCATTTTGACTAAGAACTCCACCAAGTCCTTATTTGAAAGCATTAATACATACAATCAAGTATTCATTTGGATCAACAATTTTTAGTATTGGATCACTTGTTAGTAAATGCTTGAGATGTTGGAAACTCCATTCACAATCCACTGTCCACTCAAAATTCACACCTTTATTTTGCAAGGAAGTGATTGGGTGTGCAATATTTGTGAATCCTTCAATAAATCTCCTATAGTATCCTACAAGGCCCATGAATGACCTTACCTCTAAGATATTCCTTGGTGTTGGTAAACCTTTAATGGCCCTTATCTTTTCTGGATCCACTACTATCCCATCCTCTGAAATGATATGGCCTAGATAATGAATTTTCTTCTGATAGAATGAACACTTGCTCAATTTGGCATACAATTGATGCTCCCTCAATACCTATAATACCATCCTCAAGTGTTTCTCATTCTCTTCTTTGGACTTATAATATATAATAATTTCATCCAAAAAGACAATGAAAAAATTATCGAAGTAATCTTTGAAAATGCCATTCATTAAACACATGAAGACAGCTGGTGCATTTGATAAACCAAATGATACCATTGTGAACTCATAATGACCATACATTTTTTTGAAAGTAGTCTTGTTGATGTATTCTTCTCTAATTCTTACCTAATGATAGCATGACCTGAGATCGATCTTGGAGAATATTTTTTCATATTTGAGTTGATCAAAGAATTCATCTATCCTTGGCAAAGGGTACTTGTTCTTCATAGTTACCTTGTTCAACTACCTAAATTCAATGCAAAGTCTCAATGTTCCATCCTTTTTCTTTACAAATAGTACTGGGGCGCCCCAAGGTGACACACTTGGGCATATAAACCCCTTATTCCGAAGCTCTTCTAGTTGCATTTGCAATTCCTTCAATTTTGGTGTACTCATCCTATAAGGGGTCTTAAATAATGGAGCTTATCCAAGCATCAAATTGATGGAGAAGTCAATATCTCTCTTTGGTGGAAATCCTATTATTTTCTTTAATACATCATCAAACTCTTTTATAAGTTAGAACAACATAATCTTCAATATTTTGAATCCTCTCTTTAGGTATCTCTTCCATATGTGTTGCAAATATTTGACACCCTTTTATGTAACTCTTCTTCATCTACAAGGAAGAAATTTGTTTGACAATTACTTCCATGGGAATTACATGTACTATTCTTAAATTCCCTTTCTCATCTAAGAATGTAAATGCCTTATTACAGTTGTCTAGGACATCATGATGTTGGTCCAATCAATCCATACAAATTAGGTAGTCAAGGAACCTAAAGGTATGATGCTCAAATCTACCTTGGGGCTCAATCCATTAATGTCCATTGGACATGCCTTAACCACCTCATTATTTTTTCTTTTAGCTCTTCTATCCATCTGCACCAACCAAGGTGTTCCAAGATTTTTTTTGCAAATGAAACACTTCCACCATCTTAGGATCTAGATAAATATCACTAGCTCCTAAATCAATTAAAATAGCAATGGTTTTATCATTGATTTTACCTTCCACTTGAATCATGTGTGACTGAAAATCATCTTGCTTGTTATCCAAGCATGTTGATCCAGGTGGATATTGGTGGCCACCCACCTATTCCATTTGGCACCTCTTGTCTGTTTTTTGGTTCAACACGTTCTTCTTTACTTCTTTGTAATTGTGGGTTCTACACTTCTGGGGTTGTCTAAAGCCCTACACACTTTATAGGTGGATATTGGTGGCCTCTCACCTAATCCAACTAGCTAATTTTGTATATTTTCATGTCATCACATATTGTTGTACTTATAGAGCCATTTTGGAGGCCTAAACGGTGTTTTTTTGGCTCGCCACAGTCAAACTATAAGTGGAGTTAGAGTTTGATGGTGTAATGTGTATTTCTCTGAAATACCTTTCCAACAGGCTATCATGTGCCTAAAACAAAGGTCGTATGAAAAAGTTATGACCCCAGGAAGTTGAGGTACCAACTTACCCATAGGGCCCCACATAACTTTTGGCATTTCACCTCCTAGGGTTAGGTTTTTGGATGTCTATGGTTTTGGAATTCATGAGTAATATCAAAAAGGCCTATGGAGCCTTATTGTAATCATTTTTCTTAGATGGATGCCCGTAGCAACTACATCTCTTCTCAGAGATAGCTACCATGGATGATTTTAGGGGCTAAATTTCGCTCATGGGCTAATTTTCCATGGTTTTTCCAAAAACGAGATTCGTTATTTTAAAAATGATTCGCCCAAATTATATAGGATAAAATTATTTTACCTTAAAAATCAACAAAATTTTATAAAAACTATATAAAATACTTAGAAATTTGAATATTTAAAAAAATATCGCCAAACATTTATAGTTGACATATGAAGGATTAGTAATATTCACCAAGGTTTCTACAGTTTAAAATAATTTTCCATCCTTAAAATCATCCCTGATAGCTACCACCATTCAAGCAAGTGTTTCAGTTCTGCAGTTTTACCGTTTCAGCCTATTTCATTTATTCAATAGAAGATATTGTTCACTAGATATCTGTGTTTTTATTCATATCTTTGTGTTTATTGTATTCAGTCTGTTAATCAATTCGTTCTTCTTCTAAATCTGGATCAGTGGTATCAGAGCGGTATGATCTTCATTTATTTTTCTTTGTGCATGTCCCCGACAAGATTTGGGTATAAGAAGTTGGGACACGAACCAATCGAGCCATTGCAATATCGGTCGCGTTAAGCTCGAAAACAACCCATGGGAGATGAAAATAAAGATGATGGAGCAGGAGATACTATTAAAATGTTGCTCTAAGAAGCCCTAGTGCGACAAAGGAACGAAATGATGGACAACTTTGCACAGATCCTTCGACAGTTGCCCACAAGAAAAGCATCTTCATCAAACAGCCATGCAACCCCCTTCAAGGTACATGTAAATTTTTATATTCCATTATTTAAAGGACTATTAGATGTGGATGTTGTAGATAAATGGTTAAATATGCTCGAAGGGTATTTTTCGGTCCACAATTTTTTAGACAGGGAAAAGATCACTTTTTCACTCCTCAAGGTCATCCCCCATGTTAAGGACTAGTGGGATACTTACTTTGAGTAAAGGGCCATAGAGGAGTCTACAATATTTGTGGTTTCCCCTACATGGGATTCCTTCTGGGACTCCATTAAAGAACAATACTACCCTGTCGGAATCTACGAGGACCAGTACACCAGATGGACCACCCTGTGTCAAGAAAGGGACCAGACAGTACCATATTTCATCAATATTTTTCATACCCTGTGCACCAAATTTGGTATCAAAGACTCTGAGCAACATCCGATGCTCAAATACCATGGTTTTTTGCATAGATACATTCAAACTGAAATGGATTTTCTGGACATCACCTCATTGGGTATGGCTTATAGATATGTTATCAAGATGGAGGTGAAATTTAAGAAGAAGAAGCGAGAGTTTGGATCTGTGAACTCCTCAAAGCCGAATTAGGGAAAAGGCGCCCCAAGCCACATAGCCAGGAACAGAGCAGAGAGGGCCACTCTCAGGACAACCAGTCCAATACACAATAAAAGAAGAGAAATGAGAAGATGAAGAAGGACACGAGAAAATGGTGTGAGTACCATAAAATCCCTTGGCACAACACTGAAGAATGTCGCTCCAAACAATCACTCGTGGCCAAGATGAAGGCTTCCTATTCAGAGGAAGATTCTGATTCCAAATCAAATCTCGAAGGAGGGAAGTGGATTATCGATGTTGAACCCAATTCCACTGTCACTACCACCAAATTACGACCAAGTGAACCAGAAGAACCATAGGAAGGGGAATGCCTCTTTCACTCACATATGTGGGTAAAGGGGGCTCTACTTCATTTCATTATCAATAGCGGAAGTCAAAAGAACCTGATTTCAGCAGAGGTTGTCAAGCATTTGGACCTGCCAACGACATCTCACCCGCATCCCTACACCATCAGCTGGCTTCGCCAAGGAATAGATCTACGTGTCAACCAACAATGACATATTCCCTATAGTATCAATACTTTCAAAGATGAGGTATTGTGTGATATTTCTCCCCTTCAAGTTTGTGATGTTATTTTAGGACATCCATATTTGTGAAAGCGTCATGTTGTGTATGAGTCTAGACCCCATAGTGTTATTATTAATTTGGATAGACAATTGTACAAGATACCATAGGTAGCACTGCCTACCGCTATTTATTTAATATTTTATAAGCAATGCAGTAAGGTCATTTCCCAGACTAGGAAATTTGTATTCTTTGTGATCCATGCTCACAATAAATAGAAGGTCATTGCCACATATGTGGTCTCTACACAGAGGCTCTCTTCACAGCAAAATCAAGTGGACAAGATCGTGGAAGGATACAGATACATATTTGCCTCACCCACTGGGGTACCGATGCACTGCCAAGTCAAGCATCCAATTGATATGACCCCCGATGCACCTCTACTTAATGGAACAGTCTATCATCGCTCGCTGATGGAAAATGATGAAATCAGGTGTCAGATCCAAGAGATGTTTCAAAAGGGGCACGTCATACTCATCTCCTCCCCTTGCAAAAGCCCGATTGTATTGGTGTAGAAGAAGGATGGGACTTGGAGACTCTACATTGATTATAGAGCCTTAAACAAAATCACCATCAGGAACCGGTACCCAATTCCCAAGATTGATGACCTTCTTGACCAACTCAAGGGGGAAAATTTCTTTAGCAAGTTTGACCTAAATTCTCGCTACCACCAGGTACCCATCGAACCAACTTATGTAAGGAAGATATACTTCAAATCTAAAGAAGGTCTCTTTGAATGGATGGTCATGCCCTTTGGCTTAAAAAAAGCACCAACCAATTTCATGAGATTGATGGATGATGTATTGATACCCTTCACCAACTCTTTTGTGGTGGTATATTTGGATGACATACTCATCTTCAACATAACTTGGGAGGAGCACATGTGGAATATTCAATAGGTTTTGAGCACTTTGCGGCAACACAAGCTATATGCCAACTTGGAAAAATGTTCTTTTGGCATGAACACGGTCCAATACTTGGGTTAGATTGTTGATGAGCATGGGGTACATGTTCATCCAGATAATATCCAAGTCATCCATGATTTTCCAACACCGACCACACTAACCGAGCTCCAGAGCTTCTTGGGACTAGACAACTTCTACCAATGGTTCATGATGGGATTATCCCATATTGCATGGGCCCTCAGCCAGGTGACCAAGGGTGGTGGAAGGGAAAATTTCATGTGGGAGAAGGGAAAACAATGAGCATTTGATGATATGAAGCATCACTTGTGCTCATCTCTGGTAATCTCCTTTCTCGATCTGCAAGTACCATTCGAGATTGAGACTGGTGCAACTGATTATGTTGTAGTCGCAATTCTCACTCAACACGGTCATCCAGTGGCATACCATGTGGTGCATTGGTAAATGACCATTTCTTAAGGTGTTGGGCTTGGTGGTGGTCGTGGGTTCAAATCCCATGGACCCCAAAACAATTTTTGAAACATGCCACTTCAACTGATTACTGGGTGCCACGTGGCTGCCCATGACTGGGCCACGTGGCATCTCCCCATTTGATGGATTAATGCCACTTGTCAGCTATTGATTGGTTCAGTTGCCTGCCACATGTCTGCCTTGTCAGTGAACCTGCCTAATCACCATCATCCATAGAGTGACACGTCATCTCCTGCACAGTCAGCATGCTCACATCAACATTGACTTTTTGACCAGTTGACCACCCGACTTGCTCTCTGTCTATGAACTCTGTCCTGTGCACTTGTCTCATCAATATCAACTGTAACACAATCATGACAATTGATAGTATATTGTTAGCCATTTGAACCCTGTTACATCTTACTGAAGCCACTATCATCCATGTAGAAAACATTGCTAATGACAGCATCAAAAAGACGATTGTAAATGAACTGATATAATTTAGATAT
This sequence comes from Picea engelmannii, assembly GCA_009831015.1. Lineage (NCBI taxonomy): Eukaryota > Viridiplantae > Streptophyta > Pinopsida > Pinales > Pinaceae > Picea > Picea engelmannii. The sequence continues at coordinate 653 of WSFP011485004.1, read as the reverse complement.
CTGCACGACATGAGCTTATCTTGAAGAAACTTATGATTGATTTTCCATTCAACAACCATATTTTGTTCTTGCTTAAGATCAATTACTTCATTTGAAACAATTATTGGTTTGTTGCATGCTTGCACTGCATTCGTTAATTGTTCCATTGTTTGAAGTGTTTTATTTGCTTTAACATGATAAGCATGAACCACATAATCATGACCTGCTTTAGTGAATTGATATCGATTCTTTGTCCTGTAGAAGATTGCCTTACGATCAAATAAGTATGGACTCCCTAAGATCATTCCACATTCTCTTAATGACACAACATCACAAGTTACTTCATCCACATACTTAGATGAAATTGCAAATTTGATTGTGCATTGTTTTGTTATGTGCATTTGATGATGATTGCTTATCCATTTAAGTGTGTAAGACTTATGATGAGTTTGTGTTTTTAACCCCAATTTCTTAACCAATTCTTATGAGATTAGATTAGATTGAGATCCACTATCGATTAATGTGTCTATATTAGTGTGTCGCATGATTACCCTTATATGAAACAACTTGCTTCTACAATCAATATCTTCACCATTTTTACCTGTCATACCAACCAATGAAATCTTTGACTCATCACCTGAATCCGATCCCAAGTCTGTGGGTTTTGATGTCGT
>WSFP011485003.1:0-15616 GCA_009831015.1 Picea engelmannii | reverse complement strand
GAGCTTAGGGATTGGATTGGGTTTGTTGGAGGATGCTGAGAGATTCTCTCAACCTTTCCCTCCAAGAGTGGAATTAGTTGGATCTGAGTCCAACTTTATATATGTGTATTGTATTGTGTTCAATGGGGAAATAATAGAAGAATATCATTCTGTGTGCTATGCCTACTTTCCTGATTTCTTATTTGGTATCTGAGCAGGTAGCTCTAGCTTAACTCCGTCACAGGAGGGCCAGGATCATCCTTTGCCAAACTGAGTAGCTAGAAGGTATATTGTTGCTCAGCGTGTACAGGAAGTGTGTGGGTTCAGAGATACAAGACGTGTGCAACCAGAGTCTGTTAAAAATCGATCTACTGAGTTTGCTATTGCGTAGGCGCTGAAGGATCCACGAAATTGTTAAAATCAATTTGTTTTATGATCCATGTGATATAGTTCTGCCATGAACTGGTTTGCAACAGGAGAAGCTTCCAGTTAGAGCCTGTGAGACATTCGTTGAAGGATAATTGCTCTTCTTCTCCACACTACAGATCTAGTCGATCTCTCTATAGTCGTAACCCTCATGTTCCCATTGATAAATGAAGAATAGAAGTCACGAAGCTTCGTGTAAGCCAATCAATTAGCCAAAGGGAGTCGACTACGTGAAAGAGAAATCATTGCTTGTGGAAAATGTTGTTGATGTTGTAGTTTATGGAAATAAGGAGTTGTGAATTGCTGTTGTCGTATACATGCTAGAGCCATCACTGTAATTGAGGTGAATTGATCGTTGTGCAGAGGTATTCATTTCCTGATTAAAGTTTCTTGTTAATATGGAGAATATTACATTGGAAAAATTCAATGGTTTTAACTTTCATACTTGGAAAGTAAAAATACAACTTCAAATGATGCATAGGAATTTATGGGGAATAGTAAAAGGTACAGAGAAGGCACCTACAGATCCCAGACAATTAATTGAATGGGAAAAAAAAGATGATAGAGCCAAGTCCATTCTTGGATTGTCTCTTGGAGATTCCCAACTACATCTAATAGATTTGGAAAAATCTCTGCAGAAATGTGGGCACAATTGAGTACAATATTTGGGGAAAAGGTTGTAAATGCCAAGTTTTCATTAAAATTACAGCTATTCAAATTAAAAATGCATGATGAAGTATCATTGTCTTCTCACATAAATGATCTAAAGTCTTTGTTAGCACAGTTGGCAGAGATTGACTCCGACTCTAAAGTTGATGAAGATGATGCAAAAGCAATCTTGCTGAATAGTTTGTCTCAAAAATATGACAATGTTATTTTTACTTTAACTCAAATGCCCTCTCGAACTCTGGAAAACATGATTTCAGCACTCTTAGCAGAAGAAAAGGGGATGAAGGAAGGTGAAGTGGATGTCAATTCACATTCTGAAATTGCACTATACTCCAAAGGAAGAACAAAAAAAAACATTGAATGCTACTATTGTCGAAGACGTGGACATACATTACTGAATTGCAAAACACGTGCTAATGATCTTCTAAATGACAAACTGAAAGAGTCAACTAACATAGTTGAGGACTCACTAGATGCTATGCATGAATACTCATCCAGTGTTGATGAACCTCTCAAACTTTTCTAGAATACAATTATTGTTTATGTATGTTAGATATATATTATGTGAAATTTGTTTATGTAAAAGAAAGTAGGAACTCTTGTATTTTGATATATGCTGGCAGCCCCAGTTTCAAGAACAACTATTCTTACGATTGGAAGTCACCTTGTATAATTGATTTTTGAAGACATTCAGTACCTAGACTGCCTTTTTACAAACTGACAGATTGTCGAAAGCAAAATATCTGACAGATGGAGGTATGTCAATAGGATGATTCATTACTTGACAACTTTTCTCATGGAAGCCCCGGTGAGCCGAGTTTGTCAATATTATCTATTGTGCAAGTTCATGAATGATGATCTGAAACAATTATACTTTAAATGAGTGGAAAGGAAAGCTCGAAGAAGAGGAAGAGAAAGAGCGCAATCCAAAAGCGCCAGAGTGGGTGTATGCATTGATGAGGATCATGCCAGACTAAGTGTTGTAACATTTTATGTTATGTAATTTGTGAAGTTTTTCAATGTAGGCATTAATGGGGGGTGTTAGAGATAATGCCTAATTAATGCCACTACTAGAGCTTAGGGATTGGATTGGGTTTGTTGGAGGATGTTGAAAGATTCTCCCAACCTCTCTCTCCAAGAGTGGAATTAGTTGGATCTGAGTCCAGCTTTATATATGTGTATTGTATTGTGTTCAATGGAGAAATAATAGAAGAATATCATTCTGTGTGCTATGCCTACTTTCCTGATTTCTTATTTACTCTTGATTATGGAAACTTGCATCACGAGAATACAGAGGAAATGGTGTTTGATGTTGTTTACCTGACATTTAATTTGGGAATCACTGCTTACTTGATTCGCAACATGACATATCTCTTGTGGAAGAGTCAAGTCGGACTAGAAGATTTGTGAGTGTCATCTTGTTGATATTGTATTAAGTATTTACCAGAAATTTTCTGAACAATCTGAGTGTAACTAAAATTCTTAATGGCTTTTTCTGGTTATAACCAATTTAGAGAAACATGATTGCAGCAGCTTCAAACCTTGCCAGTAGAAACCAGCATCCAGATATGGTGCATAATCAATTCACGGATTATTTATCTCCAATACTCAGCACTGAAGGATTTCAACAGCGATGCATATTCAACTCCCTTCCAAATGGCATTCGTTTGAAAGTTCTTCAGGTCTTAATTTAGCCCTGTACTTGATAAAGTTTAATTATTCCAAGGAGTTTCATACATCTTCTTGCTACAATTGGTAACTTGTGACATTAAACTCTAAAAAGTTATGTTGTTTTGCATGCATGGAATTAAGCCTTGTGCTTTGATCGACTTGCTCTAGGTATCAAAGATTAAAGCAGGGTATTTCCCTTCTGGGCAAGACAATCATCTGCAAATCGAAGCGCCAACAGAACTCTATATTGTTGTATCGGGAGCAGAAGTACCATAATAGCTTAGAAATTTTCAAGGCCACTTTGCTTCTTAAAGTATAGCATCGATGAGTGATTTTCATTACCTTTAATTCCATTTGACAGGATTTAGCCTTTTGCGAAGAAAGATTTAGTCAGGTATGTAAACACCATCCTATTTAGATGTTGTGCCTAGGAAAAATATTTTATAGCGTTGAAGCATTTTCCAAGCAAAAACATATCACATTCTTTCAGTTACAGTACCCGTTATGATCTAAATACAATCTTGTCAGCAGCTAATTTTTCTCATTGTTTTTGGATTTCAGAAGCTTGAAAAAAAAAATTAAGAAGGCAACGTTTTTGGAGAATTCAAGGTCCTTCATAATAAGCCACATGGATTTTAAGCAACAACAAAGAATCTATCACAACTTTTGTGTCTCAACTACAATTCATTAGTGGGATCCTTCAATCAAATGTTGAAGATCATAGGATAGTTACTACTAGTCTTTGACGGGGTAGTCACGTATAACCATAATGCATAATCTTATTTTTCTCATGTGTATGTATACAAATTCTGATTATATATTCTGAACAACTTTAATCTAGCAAAAACCGAGAGAGTGGAGGGATTTGCAAGAAATTGATCGCAATTCCGTCAATGGCAATATCTGGGATGCAAATGCATCTCTTCCCTATGTTGTTTTTGAGGGAAACGAGAAATTTGTGGAGTATTTTACTTAACACAACAAGGGATCTAAATAAGCCAGATTATAATAGTCGAACTGCATTGATATAAATCCTATCCATCATATTTTGACTTCATCCTTGTCACTGAAATTTTAGTTCGGAAGTTCAATAGTGCATACAATTCTGCAAATTTGAATTTCCATACAAGAATGAGATTTTGAATTTATATGAAGGGTTTTATGGAATGACCTTAACATGGGCACAAAATAATATTATAAACAGCATATCGTGGCAGTGAAGAGCTATACCAAATGTGTAGAGACATTATTTGAGCATGGAACGAACATGAACAGGAAAGAAATTCTTAATGCGAACAAGAGAGATAACTGTACCAAACTAGATTTATTTCATTTTTCAATATCAGTTACTACAACCCCTGATGTTAATAACTTTCTAACTTTGAAATTGGCAGACAGATGGAAATGTTACACTGTGGGAAGTGATACTAGGAAGGAACGATGGAATTTCTGAACTTCTATGGGATCAAGGAGCACATTTGAACGATGGAGATGAGGGGGAATTTTTGTACATTGCTATACATAGACCAGATATTGAATTATTATATGCTTCGTTAAACTATGGCGCAGATATAAATGGGCATAACAGATATGGTGTAACTACTCTCCATGTAGCCATCTTAGAAGATCGCTTAGAAGTTGTGGATTTCTTGGTGCAAAAAGGAGCAGACTTGGACAAAGGGCTGCTACTTCCCTTGCCCAAACAAAAGACTTCAACAAAGCATTCATTTTGGTTAACAAGCATATGTGAGAGAATAATGTTACAGGTAAGGGCGAGTGTAGCATTCAGTAAAAGAGTGTCAGTAGTCCAGGAGACTACTACTAAATGTAATATCTAAAATTACAAAATGAAAAGGTCAAATACCAAAATACATATTTTACATGCCTTACAATCAAATAGACATACTAAAGATAGTAATTACTCAATAAACTAGGAATCTTGTTTATAGAAGTCTCAAACAATAAAATAGACAATTCATAATAGAAGTCATAAACTAGTGCCAATGTCAATTCAACTGTCGAACTGAAATTATCAAATACGCCTTCTTTCTCTGTATTATATTAAAAATAAATAAGCTAGTTTTAACTTCTCACTTTCATGATGATTCTGGGGTGTCAATAGGTGTTCTTCCTTCTGTTATAGCATTGTGCCATTAGATACAAAACTATATAGAGTACTATGTACACAAGGATCTTATGGTTGTTTTTGTATGCAATGATGTGATGATATAAATAAGGAAGAACAGGCCAGAGAGAACTCTTTTTCTGACTGATGGTAGCCCTCTATGTGTGTGTTTTTCGCCACGGGGAAAGAATCTTTTCATATTTCGCTCATATAAACGCTTAATAATCAATATAGATACACCGTTAGCACCACGTAGACCTTGGAGGCCACGTGGCAATCGATGGTTCCGTCATTATAGAGTCGCGTCCTTTCATTCGCAACCAAGGCGGTTTGTTACTTGTCGGCACTTTTTTATTCTTCATTAGCCACTTTCATTGCTTATTTCGTGATCCTATTACTGGGTTATCGGGGTGAGCTGTAGCCTATCAATTACACATATCAGGAAGTGTCTTAGTTTTGTGGTCGTTCCATGGTGAACATATTGTTGCATTCATGATGTACACGAGGAAGGTAAGATTTAGGGAAAACAACTGCATTCCGCTAAAACATATATCTTATTGAATTTATCATTAAAATGAAGGAAAACTAACTGATTAAGGATGTCATAAAAACAGTATAGAATTGTATTAAAAATTGATATAAGAAAATTACTCTAACTACTAAAAAGTACAATAGCAACAATTTTCATCCCAAACTTAAATAGGTAGCCATGTCATGCTTTTACATGACCCTTCTTATATAATCTTTTACTTTTAATATTTTGAAGCCATTATTCTATAAATTGGGTCATATCAGAGATTTCAAAATGAATTTAAATTACATGTGAAACAGAATTTTATATTAATCAATTAGTAAACCATACCCTTTTCACCAAATTTTTCTAATATGAGATTCCTATTTACAAAATTGATATGATATAATTTAACTCTGTAGAGTCTAGCCTTTTAGCAAGGAAAAGGTATCATAGATTTTCTTCTTCACTTTTTTAGAGGAGGATCTTTAGGCCCTTCAATTCTTTTCTTCCTAAAGTTATATGTTATTAACAATTTTCTATGGTCATTAACTCGAAGTTTTGAATCCATGACAAAAATCGATTACTTCTGTATATTTAAAATGTTGAGCACTGTTAGAAGTTGAATGTAGCATCCCAGAAAACATTTGAATCATTACTCATTTAAAGATAAAAATATAGAACCACTAACTAGCATGCCATAACCTTAATTATCCATGATATGATCCAAAAAACTAATGACTCTTAAGGCATATGTGGATGATCATTTGGAAAAGTCCCTCCATAGAATTAATCACCCTAAGTTAACTTCGCTAAATCTTTGAGCGATATCAATGTTTCTACAATATTTGAAACCCAAAGAAGTTTGTATTTGGCATAATTGTTAGGAAACTTCTAGGATTTACTGTCTCCAAAAAAGGCATAGAAAACAATCCCACTAAAATACAAGTAAATTGACAATTGTCCATGCCTTGCACACTTACCAAAGTCTAATTTTCCTTAGGAAATTTATGAGTTAGTCAACAACTTTTTAAGTGACAATGCTTTCAAGGATAAACCCCTAACCAATCTTCTCAAGAAAGGTGTTCCATCGACTGGACTAAAGAACTTCAATAAGCTTTTGAGAATTTAAAAGAGATTCTAAGTTCAGTCTTTATTGTCATCACTGGTATTAAGGGAATGCCTCTCATCTATATACAACAGCTATAGCTATAGACAATTCTATGAGATGAGCCATAATAGAACAAGAAAACAATTTGAGCAAACAACTAACCCTCTACAAAATCATTTGCACCCTTACCGCCTCTGAGTTGAACAACCTTCCAAATGAGAAGCAATGTCCAACATTGGTCTTTGCAACCAAGCAACTTCATCATTATTTACTAGTGCAAGAAAACTCATGTTATACTTCATCATAATCCCTTGCGGTATATGTGCAACAAAACCATCCCACCAATAAAGTAGGAAAATAGATCATGTTTTTATAAGACTTTGATCTTAAAATCATCAACTGCGAATTAAAGGGGGTGATTATGGTAAGCATTCCATCGATGTTCCTTTACCAAATGATCAACAATATGTTGATAATGATTTCCTTTATGAGAGAATCTTGTTAATATAACAACATTCTATTACAGTTTTAGAGTGGTATTCTAAGTTTTAATGTCAATAAATATCCCACTTCATACAAATACCCTCAACCCAGGTCTTTAAAGAAAAGGAAGTGCATCTGCTTGCTTGTCATGGATGTTTCATCACAGTGAGAGCATTATACAAGAGATCATTCAATGCCCTCTTAGGTTGCCTAAACAAAAAACAAGGTTAACAAGGTTCTTTAAGAATGCCATGTTGCATTTGTGGTATTCATTTGGGTGGCCTTGCTATTGCTCAAAAGATTCTATGTATGATGTTGAAATCTTCTTTCAATCCTAGGTATGATATGATACCATGTTGAAATTTCCCTCAACCTAGCACCCGGTAGTTAATTCCAAGCAAAATACATTTACTGAATTAAATCACGGCTGGGTTACTCAATGAAACATGCAGCAGAAGCATAAACAAGGAAACCAAATCAAGCACATAAAAACACCAAGAATTTTGGGTAAACCCCTGGAAAAACCCCAGAGGGAAAACCAATCCAATGATGCTTTTATTAAGGTCAAGTTAGGGCTCCCGTAACAGGGATAATGGCCCACTGAGAGTATTATACATTGTAGGCAAACCTAGAAACTCTTGTGCTTTTGTACAACCTTGTACCAGCATGTTTCCCAATACATCTGCGACTTGCCCTTCTCTGACCTACGAACACTCGCGACTTGCCCTTCTCTAACCCATGGATATCCGCGACTGTCTCCACTAAGACTTGCAAATGTGTACGAAAATCCTATACGAAAAACTCTGTACGACTCTGCTCTTCCTTGTGGATTTTGTCCTCTAAAACCCACTTGTGGTTGCTTCTGCTCTCTCTCCTCCTTGACCTGTATGACCTCTAGATGAAAGTCCTTCTCCGCCTATCAAGATCTTGAATCACGATCCTTTGTGATCCAACCCTCTCATCAATACTTGGATGAACTCTCTTTACTCAACCAATGAGATCTCCTCACTCTAGTGTAAGCAAAAGTCCTTTGCTCCTACACTCCTCACACTAGAAAAATTCCTTCTTTGTTATCCTCAACCTTGGTCTCTCACCAAGTCTCTCACAAGTGTATCTCACACAAGTCCCTACCTTCGTCTCTCACCAAGTCTCTCGACCTCGACCTCGACCTCTCGTCAACAGTGTCCACCGTGTCGACTCCCTCAACACAAGTGTCTTCCTCCTTCTCCTAGCCTTGCTTTTATAATCATGAGTTACAATCTATTTCTAATCTTCAAAGTGATCTACAGTTGAAATTAATTCTCACACCCACTTAAGATTTACATTACATGTTGCATGCTAAGCATGTGCTTAAATAACTCAATTCACTAATAAATACAATTTTACTTTAATTGATTCCTTCTAACTAAACTAAAGTCAAGACTAGAGTATTTTCGACAACTTCCACATGCAAAAGACATGCCTATGTGGAAGTACTTGTTTAATGCTACCAAAAACATCAACACTCCCTCTTAGTGAGAAAGGTTCTTCTCCCACCTAGATTTTTCTCTATCTTCACTACCATATCTGCTACCATGCTTGCTCTCGAATACACCTGATTGGTTGTTCCCTCTGACACATAAGCTATCCCTGCCATGATGGTCTAACCTGTCTCTGAAGACTCACTACCTTTGAACATGCTCCTAGAAGTCTCTTGCTCATGAGCATCCTACATGGCCATCTTGTAACATGACTCCTTCTTGACTGACTTGGAAGGTTGCGCCTTCCCACCTGAACCTAAAGATTGACTCCCTCTAAGTTGCTCAACCTTCGAAGCTACCTTCTCCCTGTTCTCTGTCACTGTGTTGCTAGCAATTGCTCTCATAGGCTAGCCCTTTATCCTATACAAGTTGCTCTCTCTAACTCCAAAGGCAGTTGCTTTGTCTGAGCTAGATCATATGGGCATAATAAGCGTCTTTCCATCCTGAAACGCTACATCAAATCCCTTCTTCTCAATCATTGAGACTGAGATCACACTCCTCTTGAGTTCTGGCACCCATAACACATATTGCACTCTCAATGTGCCTCCTAACTCCATCTGGAATGGCACTGTTCCAAATCCCTTCATTGCATGATTGGTCCCCATACCAAATTCCACATGAATCTCTGAGTCAGACTCTGTGAAGCTCTCAACAGTTCTCGTGCTCCTGTCATATGACATGTAGCTCAGCTATCTATCAACCATGCATCAGGTGATATGATGCCCACAGAAGTCTAAGAAACCAGTAAGAACTCTGTCTGTTCAAACTTCTTGCAAAACTCGTCCACTTGAGCCTTTGTCAATGCAGCTACCTCTGATTGTGTTTCGTTTCCCCCCTTCTTCCTATGCAGACATTGCCCTGCATAATGTCCAAACTTTTGACATGTAAATCACTTGACTTTGCTCATGTCCTTCTTTCCATCTTGAGCAGTCGACTCTCCACTGGCAATCTTCTTGAACTTGTCGTTCCTTGCTTGACTAGCAAGAGCAAAGTTCTCATCATGGCTCTTCTTCAAACCACCCCTAGAGTCTAACCGAGTCTCCTCTTGAATACAATCAGTCCATAGTCTATCAAACCCTAGCACTGTCTCTCGTGCACAGATCCCTTGCACAAAAGGTTCCCAAGACTTGGGAAGACCTCTCAATGCTACATTCACCAACTCAACATCCTATATTGTCTCGCCAATCGCTACAAGCTGATCTCCGATCTGTGTAATCTTCATAAGATAATTCACAATTGTGTCCTCATTGGACCTCCTAACAACTTAAAGTTGGTGCTCCAAATGTAGCAACCTACCTGTATTCTTGTTTTGGTATAGACTCACCAAAGCATCATACATTTCCTTGGTAGATTTCTTCTCAGAAACGTGTGGAATCAGTGATCCTTTACTGATTCTAGCAACAATCGCTTGGCCTTCACTTCCTTCTTCTTGTGAACTACCAATTCCTGCGGATCCGTAGGCGCTACAACCACAGCCTCAACATACTCTTTGAGGTCATTCTCCTCTAACAGAAGAAGAATCCTTGCCTTCCAAGCCTTGAAGTTTGTTGCCCCTTCTAACCTATCCTTAATCTTCAATGTGTTCACGATCTTCAAGATCTTATTTGATAACCCTCCGCTGGAACTACCCTGTACTATCCTGTACGGCCTATCCGCGACTTTCCCTTCTTTGACCTACGGATATCCGCAACTTGTCCTTTTGTAACCCATGGATGTTTGTGACTATCTACATTGTGACTCGCGGATGCCTCTATATACCTGCAAAAACACATGTTCTTCCCAATACTGTTGTTTCCCTGAAAATTCGTCCTTTGATTTCCTCTATTGGTTATCTACTTGATAAAATTTGTCCTTTGATTTCCTCTCTTGGTTATCTACTTGATAAAATCTGTCCTCTTGGTTTCCTCCCTTCAGAGACTAGGCTCCCTCTTTCCTTCAAAGCCTCAGCTCTGATACCATGTTGAAATATTATTTCAACCCTAGGTATGATCTGATACCATGTTGAAATTTCCCTCAACCTAGCAGCTAGCAGTTAATTCCAAGCAAAATACATTTACTGAATTAAAGCGCAGCTAGGTTACTCAACAAAACATGTAGCGGAAGCATAAACAAAGAAACCAAATCAAGCACATAAGAACACCAAGAATTTTGGGTAAACCCCTGGAAAAACCCTGGAGGGAAAACCAGTGCAATGATGCTTTTATTAAGGTCAAATTAGGGCTCCCGTAACAGTGATAATGGCCTACTGAGAGAATTATACACTACAAACAAACCTGGAAATTCGTGTGCTTCTGTACAACCTTGTACCAACACATTTCCCAATACATCTGTGAATTTCCCTTCTCTGACATGCGAACATACGCGACTTGCCCTTCTCTGACCTGCGAACATCTACGACTTGCCCTTCTCTGACCCGCGGATATTCGCAAATGTCTCCACTGAGACCTGCAGATGTGTACGAAAATCCTGTACGTCAAACTCTATACGACTCTGTTCTTCCTTGTGGCTTCTGTCCTCTGAAACCCACATGTGGCATATGTCCTCTGAAACCCACATGTGGCTACTTCTGCTCTCTCTCCTCCTTGACTTGTATGACCTCTAGATGAAAGTCCTCTTCCACCTATCAAGATCTTGAATCACAATCCTTTGTGATCCAACCCTCTCATCAATACTTGGATGAACTCTCTTCATCCAATCAATGAGATCTCCTCACTGTAGTGAAAGCAAAAGTCCTTCTTTGCTATCCTCAACCTTGGTCTCTCACCAAGTCTCTCACAAATGTATCTCACACAAGTCCCTACCTTGGTCTCTCACCAAGTCTCTTGACCTTGACCTCGACCTCTCATCAACAATCCTGACCGTGTCGACTCCCTCAACACAAGTGTCTTCCTCCTACCTTGGTCTCTCACCAAGTCTCTTGACCTTGACCTCGACCTCTCGTCAACAATCCCGACCATGTCGACTCCCTCAACACAAGTGTCTTCCTCCTTCTCCTAGCCTTGCTTTTCTAATCATGAGTTACAATCTATTCCTAATCTTCAAAGTGATCTACGATTGAGATTACTTCTCACACCCACTTAAGATTTAGATTACATTTGCATGCTAAGCATGTCCTTAAATAATTCAATCACTAATAAATACAATTTTACTTTAATTAATTCCTTCTAACTAAAGTAAACTCAAGACTAGAATATTTTCGACAACTTCCACATGCAAAACACATGCCTATGTGGAAGTACATGTCCGATGCTACCAAAAACATCAACATATGAGACATTATTGGCCAACTTTGGCTCATTAAATTAATTTCCATAAATTTATATAAAAATACTCCATACACAAGGTGTATGCTTGTAAGATTCATTGGATGGTTTGGATAGTTAAAACAAATTGCATTGCCTTAGCCATTTTCTCAATAGGAATTTGAGTGTATCAGCTTCATTTCACCTCTATTATCAAAATTGGGAATAAGCTTAGCACCACTACAACAAAGTATTTCATAAAGTGGGTAGAAGCTATACAACTTGTCTTTAATTGTGAAGATCACCATTGCACTTTTCATCTTTTAAGGGATACTTCATTCCAATCCCTTGTGGTATATGCACAGCAAAGCCATCTCACCAACAAAGTAGGAAAATAAATCATGTTCTTATAAGATTTTGATCTTAAAATCATCAACTGCAAATTGAAGGGGGTGATTATGATAAACATTTCGTAAATGGTCCTTTACCAAATGATCAACAATATGTTGATAATGATTTACCTTATGAGAGAATCTTGTTAATATAACAACAATCTATTACAAGTTTAGAGTGGTATTCTAAGTTATAATGTCCATAGATATACCACTTCATACAAATACCCTCAAAACAAGTCTTTAAAGAAAAGGAAGTGCACTTGCTTGCTTGTCATGGATGTTTCAACACATTGAGAGCATTATAAAAGAGATCCTTCAATGCCATCTTAAGTTGCCTAAACAAAAAACAAAGCTAACAAAGTTCTTTAAGAATGTCACGATGTCATTTGTGGTATTCGCTTTGATGGCCATGCTATTGCTCAAAAGATTCTATGTATGAGACATTATTGGCCAACTCTAGCTCATTAAATTAATTCCCATCAATTTATACAAAAATACTCCATATGCAAGGCATATGCTTGTAAGATTCATTGGATGGGTCAAGTAGTTAAAACCAATTGCATTTCCTTAGCCATTTTCTCAATAGGAATTTGAGTGTATCAGCTTCATTTCACCTCTATTATCAAAATTGGGAATAAGTTTAACGCCACTATAACAGAGTATTTCATAAAGTGGGTAGAAGCTACACAACTTTTCTTTAATGGGAAGATCATGATTGCACTTTTCATCTTGAATCGTTTCATTTGCAGGTTTGGCACTGCCAAGGTGATTCTAACCCATAATGATAGATATTTCTAAAACGAAATGTACTAGTTGTTCCAAAATGCAATGTTACATGGAAACATTCTCTTCTAGGTGGTAGGTGTGCCGCCAAACTTCCCACGTTTTCAGGACATGGAAACTAAATGTGGGGTGTTTTCCCACATCATCCTTTTGAGGAAACTCAAGGAAATGTAGAGTGGAATGTTCCCCAAGAAATGGGGGTTGTTTCCCGTTTGTGGGGGATGCCTAAGTGCTCCCCCAAAAAGGGATGCTTGGATGCACCCCCATTATTGTCACCCAATGACCTTGAAAAAAGAATAATAAATATTAAAAGAAAAAACACAAAATAAATCAAAACCCTAAAGCAACTAAGACTAAACACTTTATAAAAAACCTAAATCACGTGCCTATTTATCTTATCACTATCAATGTGAATATTTATTTCATGCTTCCACTGTTCATGTTTTTTTTTCAAAATGGGACCCCATCTTTTTACAAATGGTAAACCTGGAAACAAACTCAACCCATCCTCACACACTTAAGAAAAGAATAGGTTTTGATGGTACCTTGTTAGTGCCATATAATAATATGCTTGAAGGCAACATGAACAATATTCAATATAATCAATAACCACATTCGGCAAACCTCGTAGAGTGGAAGAGCATAACAGCAAAGATTTAAACATGGATCATTGTCACAACAACCACTCCAAGTAGCTATTGGACCACAGCCCAACAAAATTTTGTTGTTTATGTTTGTGACATCATTATTTTTCATATATTTAATTTGTTTCCTTTTTTAGGATTTCAAACAAAGTCCCTAACCCATATCCTAAGATTTGAGGGTGTCTACTCACATCCCCCAAATTGGTGGAACATTGCCAATAATATCCATATTACAGTTGACCCAAAGGGCATCATCTTCCTATTGTGCTCAAGAAAATGGCCAACTCAAAGCCTTTAAGAAGACCCCTAGCAATGTCTTAAGGAAGAAATTTAGTGAGTAGCATAAAGATGACACCTTATGATCTTTCCAATTTTGTCAAGCTATAAAACTATCATTCACATGCCCATGCGTGCCACTTTTTTCTCATGCACCTACAGAACTTATATAATGGTCGAGGAAGGTTCACGAACATTAAAAATATTCCTAGAGTATTCCTAATTGGCTATGGTAAATAAATTGGTGCGATAATATTCAACTAATTACGCTGTTAAATAGAATAGCACATTCAAAAGTCAATATCCAGATAATGAGACAGATATTTTCCAAGCTTAATTCTATGTTAATGAGTACAAATACATATGCAGATTAGTAGAATAATATTTTATATGACTGAGAGAGGCGACACTCTTTATGGTAAGATGCACTAGTCTATGTTGATGACTTTACTAGAGATGTCATCCACAAATGTGGGAAGGCATCCCTCGGGTTTCCCCACAAGGTTTTTCTTGGGAAAAAAATTAATTATATTTAGATAGATAGCCCAAGGGTAGCTTAACCAATTGTTGCAAATGTTGTTGGTAATTTGACTAGTTTTGTGCTGACGGGTGCCCATATTTAATCCCCTATGTGAAGTACACTAGTTTGCACCGACAAGTTTACTAACGATGCCATCCATGAATGTAGGGAAGCATCCCTTGGATTCCCTGCAAAGTTTTCCTGTGGGAAAAAAAGTGTGTATATATATATATATATATATATATATATTATGCATAGATATAGGAAGGAGGAGTGGAAAGGAAGGCGGGAGTTGCTTCCCTCCCTCTACGATCCTATACAGCCTATGGTCTCATTAACAATTTTTTAAAAATCTATATCACCACCATGCAGAGAGAGGCATGGTGATGCCAAAAGATAACAAGGAAGAAGTTTAATGGGGTTCAGAATAAAACCCAAGCACCCATGGAATATACCCTTGCATTTTTCTTATAGGACCGAGTGCATGGTGATGATGAATGGCTTGAATACATATTTGAAATGGCGGTGTCCTTGTGGGTTGATCACAAACATGCTTTGCAAGCATTGTAGAGCAAGCCAAAGTTCAAACCCCTACAATGTGACAGGTGTTACCTATGAATTGTGTTCTAAGAAATGACAACATTTCTCTGTTCTTTGTTGTGTTGTTTGCATTTTCCATGGCTTTGTTGAAAGTAGTGACAAGGTTTGGTGTAGCAACAGGCTTGGTGCGTAGCCCTTTGTTTGCAATCTCAACGTCAAGGAAACTTGTTGGAATTCAAGCAACAAATGAACGTCAAGATTCATGCAATGGTTGTTAAGTAACAAGCGGCAAGCCCCTTTTTTGTTGGTTCATGCTTGTTTTTGCTTCTCCGACAATTTGTGACTTACTATGATGCTTGATAGTAATGTGGTCCTCAAACAATGGTGCCTGAGTGTTAAATGTGGCCTTAGAGGTGTGTTTTACCCACACACTTCTTAAATGCTTACTGGGGGTGGTTCTTGATTTCTTCAAGCACATGTTGCTCCTTTGTACAATGCCTGACAAATTGTAAACAGATGGTTCATGTCTAGGTGTTCTATGTTTCTCCCCTTATGTTTTATAAGAGAAAGGGTATTTAACAGTTTTTCTCATGGTTCTCCCCAGTTTTGTGCTTAAAGAGGTCTATTTTAAGTTAGGTTTTTGTTTTATTAGGGTGCTACTTATAACCATTGATCCCTATCTTATGGTGACAACTTTTTCAATGTTCATTTTTTTAATATG
>WSFP011485002.1:0-15616 GCA_009831015.1 Picea engelmannii | reverse complement strand
TGCAATTGCACCTTGATCATATTTTGTGTGGCTATTGGGAAATATCACTAGCTCTTTCGGGATATGCACCCTCTACCCCTCATTATAACTGATTATTTCATCCTTCACTATTTCCTCTTCCAATGGCTTCAGACCCCACTGTTGAGTGTTATTGGAAGGTCCAGTTCTATTTGAGAGGAAGGACGTTACATATTTTTAGGACACGAGCATTTGTTTTCTTTACTCTCCCATGTGGACAAACTCCACCTACCCACATGTATGCTTCTTTTCAATTGATTTATGTATGATGCTCTTTTGATTACATGCGATTATGAGATATATTGTGAAGGTCCATATTATACAAGTCTCTTGTTCATTTTCTTCTCTCATCACCATTTTTTGCACACATTCAACTTTGCTAGTCAGACATCATAGGGGACCCACAGAATCCCCATCATTCCTGATGCTTGCAAAATATCACTCCTATCCTAGGAGGAGTGCCTAGTATCATCAACTCACCGATTCAACCATCTCACATCCCTGTGAGTGATACCATTTTGGGATCATCTTTACTTGGTTCCACTTTACTTAGGTCCACTTCCCAAGGTCACCCATCCACTAGCTCTCCTTCATAAGGAGGTAGAGGGTACACTTCTTCCCAAGGAAGAAGTACACCCCCACCAAACCCCCCTCAAGGGTCAGGTCCACTACCTGCTCACACCATGGCTGGAACTAATCCTCCACCGACACTCCACATGTCATATTTGGCCTCCCTCAACATACCAGATCTGAGTAAGCTCACAAATGATCCTATATTGCATGACCCCACATGGTCTGCAATGCCTATCAAACTACCTTCGGAAATTCCCAAGTTTGAAGGAAAGGAGGGAGAAGATCCCACCAATCATATCATGACCTTCCACTAGTGGTGCTCTTAAAAAATGGTCGACTCCGTTCGTTTAATGTTATTTCAGCACACACTCACAGGTCCATCTGTCAAATGGTATGTGGATGAAAAATCAGGGTCCAATGTGAATTTTGAATCCTTGGCCAAAACATTTTTGACCTTATTTCAATTACCAGTTCTCCATGACAATGGTCTAGAACCGATCTTTGAGTTTAAACAAACCTCAGCCACACATATCTCTGACCACATTCACGAATGGCATCGACGACATAGTTTATGAAAAGAATAAACCACCAAACCTTGATTGGTTTCTCAGATCACTTGTCCCTCTCCTTGCCAAATATGTGGCCTCCACCTTTCCCCAAACTAAAGAGGCATCCATCAACAAGTCTCAACAATATGACCTCATTTATGCACAGTCAAGATACTTATACACAGTACTACCTAACGCCCTGAGACTCGTACCATTCATCTAGGAAAAACCTGGGATGTCTCACTCAACGGATGGATTGATTGGTACCACAACACACTACAACCCGTAGATCCAACCACCACCCATGTACGATACTCCCCAATATCCACCGATGTATGGAGGACCCCCTTGTTACCCTCCCCCCCCTTATCTGGACCCATACCCTGCTGTCCTCCCTCCACCCATGAGTGGACCCTCGTCGACACCCATGATGCTCCCAATTTTTCAACCAAGTTCTGGTACCCCCTCTACTTCAACTTACACCCTGAGCACTAGTGAAAGCACTACGCCTTCCTATGCACCCTATGGGTCATTACCACAAAATAATCTTTATTTCCCATTTCCTGGTCCTCCATAGCCCATTTCTCCTCTACAAGGACAACCACATGCTAGGGTTAACTTTGTTCAGCCCTCTCCCATTCGACAATTTCAAAATTTTGAACAACTGAATACGGAAAATCTAGCCCATCAGCCGAATAATGCCAAAAATAAAGGAAAAAATCGAAATAATAATAACTCAAGACCAGGGGGAAATAATCCCCAACAAAACCAACTTGTTGGGGGCAACCACAACTAGGGTAACCAAAACCCCCAAGGGGGCAACAACAACAAACGCCAAGGGAGTAACAACAACAATAACCTTAGGACAAACTCCCTTGTGCTCTTTGCGGTGAAAATGGTCATTATACTCACCATTTCACCCAAATTTATGACTTCAAACAGATGAAAGATTCCATGAATGTGCCACCTCGTCCAACGCCACTTGCCCCCCAGTAAGCCCCACACCAGTATTTGCAACAACCACCCCCGGCGGTGTTGCAAAACCCTATTCCACATCAATGTGTGATGAATACCCAACAGGAGATGCATCCTTCCCCACCACATATGGGACAATATCAAAACCCTGGGAATCCAGTGGATCACAATATCCTCCTCATGAGTGAAGAAGAAATTCTTCTACAAATGCATAGTCGTCAATACAGTGCACCCCCTGAAGATACTCTGATCCAGATTTTATGAGAAGAAAGAAATGAATACAGATTATTAATAGGTTCTTAACACAAAATAATAGAGATACAGTAAAATTGGTTTTCTATTCAATAAGGAAATAAGCGGAAACTATAAAATGTAGTGCAAACAAGCTTGTTCGAATGGTGGTGGCTTATCTCTGAGAAGATATGTGACGGCTACGCTCATTCGCAAGAAGATGATTACAATGAGGCTCCGAAGGCCTTTTTACAATAAACAGTAATTCCAAACACCCTAGACATCCAAAAACCTAACCCTAGGAGATGAAGCGCTAAAAGTCACGTGGGCCCCGTCTGGGTAAGTTAGTACATCAACTTCCCGGGGTCGTAACTTTTGCATACGATCTCCGTTTTAGGTGTATGATAGCCCGTTGGAATGGTATCATCGAGGAAATTCATTTTGGGGGCTCAATCATGCCTTTGATTATCATTGAGAAGATATATCCTGAAAAACCTTCATTTAGGCCCTCAAAATGGCCCCAGAAGTTAAAACTGCTAAAAATAGTAAATTGCCAAAATTGCTAGAAAACTGTTTAGAGCTAGTTGGAAAAGGTGGGTGGCCACCGATATCCACCTGGATCATACTCCCACCACTTCAGAATCATCTCCAACTACAATCAAACAACCCTTGATGATTCCACGCCCTGACACTGACCCCCCCATTTGTATTCCTCGCATCCTATTGCGATGAAATGTCAACAACCCTCAGGATAGGGAGGCACAAAATTATAGTTTGGTCGATGATTTGGTGCAATATCCTGCAGCCATGTCAGTCTTGGAGGTCCTCCAAACCTGTCCCACTCAACGAAAAATCATTGCTTTCCACCTTGGGGGAATTCGACCCTGTTGATACTAGACTCATCACATTCGATCTAGATTGTGGAGAACCTCGTCTCCCTGCTTTGGTAGATTTCCATATACCATTCAAAATTTGAAACATCACAGTTCATCGATGTATCATTGATGAAGGTGCATCCACATGCATCATGTCCAAAACAGTATGGAGGAAACTTGGTTCCCCTGAGCTAATACCATCCGCCATCACTCTGAGAGCTTATGATGGACGACCATCCTCTCCTAAAGGGATCTTTCAAAATGTCCCCATTGAACTCAGGGGAAAAACTATCCTTATAGACATTGAAGTTATCAACGACTCACTCGATTACAACATCTTGTTTGGACGTAGCTACATGTACGTTATGAAGGCTGTGGCATATTTTGTGTTTCGAACAATGATGTTCCCCCACAACGGGAAGATCATCACCATTGACCAAGTTTCACATTATGAGCCTAACCATTCCTCTAACATCGATAACATCTTACCTCTTGTCTGCACTAGTTCCGACGCATATCCACTCATGGATATGGCCCCCATAATTTTCAAAGACCCATCTTTGTTGGGGGCATACCACGAAGCACCCCCGCTCATACACCCCTCAGCACAAGTGTGTGTCATATCTTCCAATGGAACTGACAGTGGAGATACCATCCCTCCCATAGAGGCTTCTCCACTCCCTGACGACCCTACCCAGAAAAGAAACCCTAAATACTATGCAGGAGGATGAGACCACTAACTTGGCTCTTGCAAATCCTAGATCGACTGGATCAAACTTATGTAATCTCCAAATATCCTCTAAAATCCTCTCGTCAACTCACTATGGAAGCATGTATAAATGAGATGGAATTGGGGGCCCCACCGCTATATATAGTCCCTTTTTCCTAACTTCCATGCTCAATTATAGGAGCTTAGAGCATCTGTTTTTAGATCCGTCTTCAACCACGGGATTAGGATCCTGCCAGCTATACAATCACATTCCCCAGGTCACCATCCATCCTCGGCCCTGGGGGAGAATGTTTTTTCACATCACGCCCAGGTATGCATGCTCATGTTCAAAATTATCAAATAGATGTTATATGTTTTTTATCTTCAGATATTGTTCACGTCAGGTATTTGGTCATCACAAATCAATGCAACCCCTTTAAGTATATGATCGACACTGTAATGTAATCATTCCCTCTGAATATCAATTTCATATCCCAATTCACACCCCTCGACATTTTCCTATAGTATCCTCACATATGACTCTATAGTACTATCACCTCCGCTGCATTTCGGTACTGTCACCCAATAGAACTCTCCCCTACATGAGTTGTCCCATTCATAGTCCCCTTGGCACTTTGAAACTCATGATGCTTTCACCCCCTAGGGATGGGAGTCCCGATAGTCTTACACATGTTCGAGAATCAACCACATACTCCTTCTCCTCATTATGTTAGCTTTCCCAAATGGACTCCCAGGATATTTTGTCACGGTTTTCATCTGATTGCACTCTTGCAGTATCATTAACCCTCCATATCATCCATAATCAGTTTTCCCATCTGCAAATTTCCCTCCATTCATTTACCTCATACAGAAAACCACCCATAGGGCCCCCACCCTCTAATATTTCTCCACACAACTTGCGGCCTCACAGGCCAAGCCATCTTGCACTAGGGAAACTGTTTCTGTATCTGTACACTCAGCCCAAATTATTCTTTATTCATTTGGTCGTTGTAAAAATCCTTTTGTTTTCGGCATTTAAATATATTTTTTTCTCCCTTGGCGACCTTCTTTTTTTCCAGTAAAGCAACCCCTGTCTCCCTTGGTTGGGGCATTCATTAAATTCTACTCTTGTTGACATCGTCCATAAACCCTGAGTATCCCACAATCCATATACCTCTGATCTCTTATTTTGTCCACTTTGTGAGACCTCTGACACAATTTTACCCATGTCTAGTTGTCCCCCTAATACTAGATCTAGTTTCACGGTTGCTTCCACTCATACTTCACATATATCCCCAACCAAGGGAATTCTTGAGTCTCACTTCATATTGAATTTGTCGATGTTCCTCATCAGTTCTTGATCTCATCCAGTGGATTACATGAATCCCTTTTGCTTCTTGGAGTTGTGTCTCCCTTTCTGTCGACATCAACACAGTTTCTAGATGGGCGATAGTATATTGACTCTCATTACCTTTACAATGAGGAGCCTTGGTCGACACAGAGAGAACCATCATTACTCTCTGCTGTCTTTGACCCCCATAACATTCGACTTCAACACAATCTCATGTTACGGTGGGTATTACTTTGCGACTATTGCATTTTTTTTATACTATCCAAAGACCTCTGAATTTTCTAGGCCATCAATGCCTATGAGTCATCGACACTTCTTACAGGTGTCATCGCCTCTTTTTAGAGTATGTTCACCATCTGAATTGTCATCTTCCATTATCAAACTTCCCTGGAGGGTGCTGCAGTTGTCTACATCAACATACAACTTCAGTTACTATCTTACATATTTGAGTTACATGACACGAGCATGGGGCATGCCCTCCCCGTTTGTATACAGACTTTATTTTCATACCTAAAGAAAGGTCTGGTCCCATAGTTTTCCCTCTCCCTCCGACGGGTCACTCTTGCAGTTCCTCTCAACACTCTTTCTTACAATGGTACTCTCAGTAGAAGAAACATTGATGTATTTCGGCGATACATATGATCCTAACCTCACACATCAGGGGGCATCTGTTATCACTGAAATTTCTTCCACAAATGGTTACAGGAATCCAACATCTCCAAACACCTATTAGTTCATCTGCAGCCCCAAAAACACATTTCCAAAAGACACAAACCATAAAAATGGTTATAAAATTGACATGCACAAAAATACTACAGGAAGAGTGTGCACGTGCACAGGTAAAAGAAGCCAAAAGAGCACACATGCACCGGCAAAAAAATAAAAAAGAGCGCACATGTGCCCGATGCACGACTATGTACGATGAAAGCCACACACTCTTGTGAACGATGCATTTATGGTTCTTGTCATTCCCTCACCCACTTCTGGTTCAGCTCCCAAGTCGAATTGACCCTCAAATCCGAGCTGAATCAGAGTGGGGGGTTGGTCAAAGACCTAAGGGTGCCCTAAAGGGCCACTTGTTCATACTAAATAATGGTTAGATAATGCCTCAAATATTTTCTATAAAATGTGGCCATGGGTGCACTATGAATTCACGAATCTCGTTGTATTGTTATTCTTCCTCTATTCTCCTACAAGGAACCTCTTTCGTTCTTGGATCATACTAGCATCATCTCATTAAGTTATTCACCTCACCTCTTGAGGGAATAAGCTTGGATTTCTTCACCATTTGCTTTCTATTTTTCCATTTGTAAGAAGCGCTCTCACATAGGGGACTTAGGAACCCTCCCTAGGAGGAAGAGGGGATCCACAAGTCCTCATTTCACTTTGGTGTTTGCCCACTAATACAATCTCTCCATTGGTGGCATGAATATTGGTCAATTTCTTGATTGATTTTGGCTCTAATTTCCTTATGCATTTTAGTTGCATTTATTTAGTTATTTCTTTAGTTGTCATTATCTTAGTTGTTTGTTTATTCCATGTGATTGAGTCATTTGACTCATACACTAACCTCTTTCCTATATAGCAGGACCAACTAGACTTGCAAGTTCCCTTCTTTTTCTCATTGGAGTGACGAAAAGGAAAAAACAGATTGGTGACCATACTGGGGATAAGGTATCCATTTCCTCCCTATTTGGGTTGTTTGAGCACTTCTTTTTGATGTATTTTCCTTGGAGGGATCATAACCAGCCTATCCCTACCTGGAAAGAGCTGAATTTGGATCTAGAAGAGGAGAATTCCACCTAAACATTTCCTCCCGGAGGCGTATCAGAATGTGCATGGGTTTTCCAACCCACAGACACATATTCTGAGCATTGTGTGCCAATAGCACTGTGTTTCTCAGCACATTCTATGCACAGTGCACCAACAAGTCCTCGGTTCTCTGCGCATTGGTGCCACATGCACCTCTGTCTAAACCGTGACCCATGCATTTGTCCAGAATTCCAACATTGTAAGAGTTTTTTGTGATGTTTTGAAGGCCCCTAGCCTTCAAAATCTTGCTTTTATGTAATTTGTAAATGTACCACACTTATAGTCCCTTACCACATCAAGGGTTAGTCAAAACATAGGCACTTGGGAAGTTAAAAAGAACCATATGTCTCCTTGTTTTCTTTCATTTTTCCACATGGATGGATTTTTTTGATTGTAAAAGTTAAGTTAAGATCATTTACTATCACATATAAACATTTGCATTGGGACCATAAATCAAAATTCAATCATTGAGTATTCTCTTTTCTCGCACCATAGAGCGATCTTGAGAATCAGAAAAACGATTGAGGGAAGATTTCATTTCCCTTAAAAAAAAATATTTAGGAGAGGACAAAGCCCCCCTAGGGCTCCTCTTAGTTTCTTTTTAAACATCTTAAATTTGTAAGGGCCCATACATGCCCACATGTTGCAAATATTAGGATAGTGTTTAAAGCAACTTTCTTAGTTTACATCACTATGGGAGTTTAAAAATTATTGTAACGGGCCCATACATGCCCACATGCACACAATGTAAGATAGTTTTTTGAAAGCTTTCTTAGATTAAATCACATTAGGGAGTTTAAAGGATTGTTAAGGACCCATATGCCCATATGCTAGTTCTTTAGGGACTTTAAAATTCCACAAGGTTGTACCAATGACATCTAGTAAGATAGGTAATAAACAATTGTAAGGACCACATGAAGTCCACATGTTGCAAGGTGAGACCTAACTTATAAAAAAATTGGCACATTTTATTACTTTATCACACACAAAGTCACTACTCACTCACATAATTTCATCACAAATTTTGGAGGTTGAAGTAGGTTTCCTCCAAAAGGGTTCCAAAACATCCCACTATTTCTTGAAGGAAGTATCCACTCCCACTTAATTCAAACGAGATTGGTTCACACCCCTAATCTCTCAAAACAACCACATCTAAATTTTTTCTAAAAACTCACTAAGTTTTCCTCCATAGGGGGTGCCAAAAGAATTTTTTTAGTATAGGTAGGATCTCGGGGATAGGCATCCAAAAAACTCCCCGTTATCTGGTTATCACATCTTCAAACATTAGAAGTTGACAAATAGGGAACATTAAAATCCTCCAAGTCAAGTGTTCCTACACCATAAGGTAGGGAGATACCCATGAAGGGTCGAAAGATGAGGTCCAGTTTTTCTATGCATCCCCCCTTGAGGCACCCACCTCTTGGAAGGGATCTAGCTCGTGATCCATTTCTGAGGCCAAAAATCTAAATGTCACACTTTGACCGAGGTACCTAGTGGCCAATTTTAGGACATCTACCCAGGTGGAAATTGTGGGCTGCAATTTCACCTTGATCATATTTTGTGTCGATATTGGGAAACATCGCCAGCTCTTTCGGGATATTCACCCTCTACCCTTAATTATAATTGATTATTTCATCCTTCACTAGTTCCTCTTCCGGTGGCTTCAGATCCCATTTTTGAGTGCTATTGGAAGGTCTAGTGCTATTTGAGAGGAAGGACGTTACGTCTTTTTAGGACATGAGCATTTTTTTTCTTTGTTCTCCCATGCGGACAAACTCCACCTACCCACATGTATGCTTCTTTTCAATTGATTTATGTATGATTCTCTTTTGATTACATGCGATTATGAGATATATTGTGAAGGTCCATATTATACAAGTCTCTTGTTCATTTTCTTCTCTCATGACAATTTTTTGTACACATTCCACTTTTCTAGCTGGACATCATAGGGGACCCATAGAATCCCCTTCATTCTCGATGCTTGCAAAATATCCCTCCTATCCTAGGAGGAGTGCCTAGTCTTTCCAACTCACCGACTCAACCATCTCACACCCCTGTGAGTGCTACCACTTTGGGATCATCTTTACTTGGTTCCACTTTACTTGGGTCCACTTCCTAAGGTGACCCATCCACTATCTCTCCTTCATAAGGAGGCGGAGGGTACACTTCTT
Source organism: Picea engelmannii (assembly GCA_009831015.1). NCBI lineage: Eukaryota > Viridiplantae > Streptophyta > Pinopsida > Pinales > Pinaceae > Picea > Picea engelmannii. The sequence goes on along the minus strand of WSFP011485002.1, from coordinate 6,353 downwards.
CCCAAGGGAGAAGTACACCCCCACCAAACTCCCCTCAAGGGTCAGGTCCACTACTTTCTCACACCATGGCTGGAACTAATCCTCCACCGACACTCCACATGCCATATTTGGCCTCCCTCAACATACCAGATCTGAGTAAGCTCATAAATGATCCTATATTGCATGACACCACATGGCTTGCAATGCCTACCAAACTACCTTCGGACATTCCAAAGTTTGAAGGAAAGGCAGGAGAAGATCTTGCCAATCATATCATGACCTTCCACTTATGGTTCTCTTCAAACAAAATTATGGACGAATCCGTCCATTTAATTTTATTTCAACACACACTCACAGGTCCATCCGTCAAATGGTATGTGGACGAAAAATCAGGGTCCCATGTGACTTTTGAATCCTTGGCCAAATTTTTTTTGACCTTCCTTCAACTACCGGTTCGCCATGAAAATTGTCTAGAAATGCTCTCTGAGTTGAAGCATACCTCAGCCACACATATCGCTGACCAAATTCAAGAATGGCATCAATGACGTAGTTTATGCAAAGCAGAAACCACCAAAGAACAATGCCTCAATTGGTTTCTCAGATCACTTGTCCCTCTCCTTGCAAAAGATGTGGCCTCACCTTCCCCCAAACTGAAGAGGCAACCATTAGCAAGGCTCAACAATATGACCTCATTTATGCACAGTCAAGGTACTTATACATAGTACTACCTGACACCCTGAGACCCATACCCTTTGGCTAGGACAAACCTAGGATGTCTCACTCAGGGAATGGATTGATTGGTACCACAACACACCACAACCCACACATCCAACCACCACCCATGTATGATACTCCCCAATATCCACCGATGTATGGAGGAACCCCTTGTTACCCTCCCCCCCCTTATCAACAACCATACCCTGTTGTCCTCCCTCCACCCATGAGTGGACCCTCACTGACACCCATGATGTGCTCGGCTGTTCAACCAAGTTTTGGTACCCCCTCTACCTTATCTTACACCCCGAGAACTAGTGAAAGCGCTACACCTTCCTATGAACCCTATGGGTCATTACCACAAAATAATCCATATTTCCCATTTCCTGGTCCTCCACAGCCCATTTCTCTTCCACAAGGACAACCACACGTTGGGGTTAACTTTGTTCAACCCTCTCCCATTTAGAAATTTCAAAATTTTGAACAACTGAATACGACAAATCCAACCCTTCAGCCGAATAATTCCAAAAATAAAGGAAAAAACCAAAAAAATAATAACCCAGGACCAGGGGAAAATAACCCCCAACAAAACCAACCTTCTAGTGGAAACCATAACTAGGGTAACCAAAACCCCCAAGGGGGCAACAAAAAAAAAATCCAAGGGGGGAACAACAAAAATAACCTAAGGACAAACTTCCCTTGTGCTCTTTGCGGTGAGCATGGTCATTATACTCACCGTTTCCCCCAAATTGATGAATTCAAATGGATGAAAGAGTCCATGAATGCACCACATCCTCCAACGCCACCTTCCCCGCAGTAGGCCCCACAACAATATTTGCAACAACCACCCCCGACGGTGTTGCAAAACCCTATTCCACATCAATGTGTGATGAATACCCATCAGGAGATGCATCCTGCCCCACCACATATGGGACAATATCAAAACCCTGGGAATCTAACGGATCGCAATATCCTCCTCATGAGCGAAGAAGAAATTCTTCTACAAATGCATAGTCGTCAGTACTATGCACCCCTTGAAGCTACTCCACCACTTCAAAAGAAGCTCCAACTACAATCGGACAAACCTTGATGATTCCACACCCTAACACTGACCCCCCCATTCGTAATCCTCGCATCCCATTACGACGGAATGTGAACAACCCTCAGGCTAGGGTGACACACAATTACAGTTTGGTCAATGATTTGGTGCAATATTCTGAATCCATGTCAGTCTTGGAGGTCCTCCAAACCTGTCCCACTCAACTAAAATCATTTGTTTCTGCCTTGGGAGAAGTCGACCCTGTTGATACTAGACTCATCACATTCGATCTAGATTGTGGGTCACCTCATATGTCCACTTTGGTATCTTTCCTTATACCAGTCAAAATTTGGAACATCACAATTCATCGATGTATCATTGATGAAGGCGCATCCACATGCATCATGTCCAAAACAATATGGCAGAAACTTGGCTCTCCTGAGCTAATACCATCTGTCATCACTTCGAGAGCTTATGATGGATGCCTATCCTCTCCTGAAGGGATCTTTCAAAATGTCCCCATGAACTTAGGGGAAAAACCATCCTTATCGACATTGAAGTTATCGACGCCCCACTCTACTACAACATCTTTTTTGGACGCAGCTACATGTATTCTATGAAGGTTGTGCCCTCTTCTATTTTTTGAACGACGATGTTCCCCCACAACGGGAAGATCATCACCATCGACTAAGTTTCACATTACAATCCTAACCATTCCTCCAACATTGATAACATCTTACCTCTTGTCTGCACTAGTTCTAATGCATATCCACTCATGGATATGGGCCCCGAAAACCCATCTTTGTTGGAAGAATACCACAGAGCACCCCCTCTCATACACCCCTCAACACAAGTGTGTGTCATATCTTCCAATGGAACTGACAATGGAGATACCATCCCTCCCACAGAGGCTTCTGCACTCCTCAACGACCCTGCCCAGAAACGAAACCCCAACTACTATCCAGGAGGATGAGACCACTAAATTGGCTCTCACAAATCCTGGATCAACTGGCTCAAACTTCTGTAATCTCCAAATCTCTTCTAAAATCCTCTCGTCAACTCACTATGGAAGTAGGTACAAATGAGGTGGAATTGGGGGCCCCATTGCTATATATAGTCCTTTTTTCCAAACTTCCATGCTCAATTACAGGAGCTCAGAGCATCCTTTTTCTGATCCATCTTCAGCCACGGGATCAGGATCATGCCATCTACATAGTCACATTCCCTAGGTCACCAGCCATCCTCAGCCCCAGTGGATCTTTTCTTTTCACATCACGCCTAGTTATGTATGCTCATGTTCAAAATTATCAAATAATTGTTATATGTTTTTTTATCTTCAGATATTGTTCACATAGGGTATTTGGTTTTCATGTGTGTAGGTACTTAGTCATCACAAATCAACGCAACCCCTTCAAGTATATGATCGACACTGGAATGTAATCATTCCATCTGAATAGAAATTGCATCTCCCAAGTTACACCCCTCGACATTTTCATGTATGATCCTCACATTCGTATCTGGAGTACTATCACCTCCACTGTATTTCGGTACTGTCACCTGGTAGCACTCTCCCCTACATGAATTGTCCCATTCATATTCCCCTTGGCACTTTGACACTCATGCTTCTTTCACCCCCTAGGGATGGGAGACCCGATAGTCGTACACATGTTTGATAATCAACCACATACTCCTCCTCATTATGCTATCTTTCCCAAATGGACTCATAGGATATCTCCTCATGGTTCTCATTTGACTGCACTTCCACAGTATCATTAACCCTCCATCTCATCCACAATCAGTTTTTCCATCTTCAAATTTCCCTCCATTCATTTACCTCATACAGAAACCCACCCATGGGGCCCCCACCCTCCACTAGTTCTCCATGCAACTTGCGCCCTGATAGGCCAAGCCATCTTTCACTGGGGCACCCATTTCTGTATCTGTACACTCAACCCAAATTATTCTTTATTCACTTGGTTGTTGTAAAAATCCTTTTGTTTCCAGCATTTACATATCTTTTTTGTCTCACTTGGCGGCCTTCTTTTTTCCGACAAAGCAACCCATGTATCCCTTGGTTGTAGCATTCATTAACTTCTACTCTTGTTGACATCGTCCATAAACACTAAGTATCCCACAATCCATATACCTCTGATCTCTGAGTTTGTCCAGTTTGTCACACCTCTGGCACAATTTTAGCCATGTCTAGTCATCCCCCTGACACTAGATCCAGTTTCATAGTTGCTGCCACTCATACTTCACATATATCCCCAACCAAGGGAAGTCTTGAGTCTCACCACATCTTGAATTCATCCATGTTCCTCATCAATTCTTGATCTCATCCAATGGATTTCATGAAGCCCTTTTGCTTCCTGGAACCATGTCTCTCTTTCTGTCGACATCAACACAGTTTCCAGACGAGTGATAGTATCTTGACTCTCATTACATTTACAATGAGGAGGCTTGGACAACACAGAGAGAACCATCATTACTTCAACACAATACCATGTTACGGTGGGTCTTAATTTTCGACTATTGTAGTTTTTTTATACTAGTCGAAGACCTCTGAATTTGCTAGGCCATCAATTCCTACGAGTCATCGACACTTCTTACAGGTGTCATCGCCTCTTTTCAGAGTATGTTCACCATCTGAATTGTGATCTTCCATTATCAAACCGCCTCATAGGGCACTGCAATTATCTACATCAGAATACAACTTCGTTTACTGTCTTACATATTTGAGTTACATGAAATGAGCATGGGGCATGCCCGCCTCGTTTGTATACACACTTTATTTTCATACCTAGAGAAAGGTTTGGTCCCACAGTTTCCCCTCTCCCTCCAATGGGTTGCTCTTGCAGTTCCTCTTAGCACTCTTTCTTACAATGGTACTCTCAGTATAAGAAACATTGATGTATTTTGACTATATGTATGATCCTAACCTCACACATCAGGGGGGCATCTGTTATCACTGAAATTTCATCTGCAAATGGTTATAGGAATCCAGCATCTCCAAACACCTATTGGTTCACCTGCAGCCCCAAAAATGAATTTCCAAAAGGCACAAACTATACAACTGGTTATAAAATTGACATGCGCAGAAATACTACAAGAAGCGTGTGCTGGAAAAAGAAGCCAAAAGAGAGTACATGCGCCTGATGCACGACTATGTATGATAAAATCTGCACACTCCTGTGAACGACACATTTATGGTTCTTTTTTTCCCCTCACCCACTTCTAGTTCATCTCCCAAGTCAATTTTACCCTCAAATCCGAGCTTAATCCGAGTGGGGTGTTGGTCAAAGACCTAAGGGTTCCCTAAAGGCCCCCTTGTTCACACTAAAGACCGGTTGGATAATGCCTCAAATATTTGCTATAAAAAGAGACCATGGGTGCACTATGAATTCAAGAATCTCATTGTATTGTTATGCTACCTCTATTCTCCTACAAGGAACCTCTTTCCTTCTTGGAGCATACTAATATCATCTCATTAAGCTATTCACCTCACCTCTTGAGGGAATAAGATTGGATTTCTTCACCATTTACTTTCTAGTTTTCCATTTGTAAGAAGATATCTCACATAGGGGACTCAAGAGCCCTCCCTAGAAGGAAGAGGGGATCCACATGTCCTCCTTTCTCTTTGGTGTTTTCCCACTAATACAATTTCTCCATTGGTGGCATGAATATTGGTCAATTGTTTGATTGATTTTGGTTCTAATTTCCTTATGCATTTTAGTTTTATTTCTTTAGTTATTTCTTTAGTTGTTGTTAGCTTAGTTGTTTGTTTATTCCATGTGATTGAGTCATTTGATTCATACACTAACCTCTGTCCTGTATAGCAGGCCCAACTGGACTTGCAAGTGCCCTTCTTTTGCTCATTGGAGTGACGAAAAGGACACAACACCCCCAAAGAAGAGAATTCCATATATAAAGAAGACTCAAGAAGATGAATTCAAAAGGAGTGCATAAAAAAGAAGATCATATACTGATCAAATAGTTCTTTCGGATTCATCACATAGGTTTTTGATATTCGACGTTTTGGACCAAACCAGTGTGGTCCATCATCAGGAAAATGTTATGAGATATCTCATAACATTTTCCTGATGATGGACCACACTAGTTTGGTTTGAAACGTCGAATATCAAAAACCTATGCGATGAATCCGAAAGAACTATCTAATCAAAACAATGGTCGYAAAAGTCTTAGAACAGAAGATCATATACTCCCAGGTATCAAAGGTTCTTTTATGGTCATTGTTTTAATTGTTCTAATTTTGGACATAAAGCTGTAAACTGCAGAGCCTATACCAAGAATTGAAGCAACTATGAAAGCTACTTAAACAATAGTTATCCCATAAAATCTTATGAAGCATACAACAACAACCAAAAAAGTTTTGGTTCATTGAGCAATGAATTAGAATGCTACAAATTCCACAACTATGGGCATATAGCTCGTGATTGTAGAATCATGATGGATAGCTATAGGAAATAGAACATTGACAACATATATAAGAAGATTTGGTAAAAGAAGAACATTAGGAAAGAGAACATTGAAAACAAGAATAGGTAAAAGAAGAACATGTGAATGAAGGACACCCAAAATTCATACTCTCAGGATTTGAAGC
>WSFP011485001.1:0-15616 GCA_009831015.1 Picea engelmannii | reverse complement strand
ATATATATATATATATATGATAAAGGAAACCATAAAATCCACAGACCAGCTTGAGATCTACCCCCTGTAATGGTAATCACTCCCATCCTGATGCGAATGAATGCACAATTATTATTAAAGGATCATAGTCCAGTAAGAAAATGAAGGAATAAAATGTGAAACTTGTAAAGGGTACTTGCAAATAATAATTGGCTATCAAAAGGAAATTAAGGGGTTCAAAATGAAAAAAGTATCGAGGAAAGGGTATCTCAAGTAGAAAGTGCTCCCTCTATAAAGGTGCTCATAGAAATGGATTTAATGATACCATAATCCATGAAGTCAACCAGAAATCATATCACTATCACAATTACTCTTGAAGGGTTTATTTATTCACTAGATCAAGGAAATTGCAGCAGTATATAGCTAGACACCATAAAGAGATGAGATGCAGTTCTCTCTAGCATAGACATAGTGCCCTAAACCCTTGACGTCACCCTCCATTTGATCATGACGTCATCTTCTAGGGTTTGATGGATAGTTGGGGTATCAGTGATGATTGGCATGAACTTGGGTGAGGAGATACACAATTTTTTATCACTCTACCTTGGATTATTTCCATGTGGCATTTGGATGCCTCCTCCCTGCCTAGGAAGGCTTGACACTACCACACATGTGGCACTAGTGACATGTTATTTGCATTTTTAACATTTTGTAAAGGATAAATGAGGGGTCAACCCCACTTCAAATTAAAGTAATTATATGTTATGTGGAAAAAATTTTAGGCCTAGTCTCATATGTAAATGTTAGTGCCATTTTCATTTTGGATCATGACATCCCTCTCTCATTTGGAGGGGTAACCGTTCTAACAATTTGCAATTTCAGCCTTCTTGGTCATTTATATTATGTGCTATGCTTGAAGGAGGGTCTTTTTTGGATACTTTGCTCATTTGAATGGATATTTTATGCAATTAGGGTTTTATGCTCTTGATTCTTTGATGAAGCAAGTAATTTTCTGCAATTCTATTGTCTCTTGTTGATGTTAATGGTTAAATTTCTTATCTTGTTGCAAGTATCTTGTTTGGTTGAAACCCTAAGAGGGGAATATAAGTGCTTCTTTCCCTCATAAAGTTTTATTTGTATAATTTTGTGAAACGTCCTTACTAGGGTTAGAATCCTAAATCCAAAAAATTGTTTCACTTTAGGGTTTTAACCCTAGACATTTTATCCTTGACCTAGTTGAAGCTTGAAGAAGGGGAAAATGACACATAGGGCCCAAAAGTGATTGCACCTTAGGTACCTTCTTCCTAAAAGTCTAAAGCCTAAGGCCCAAACGCGCTTTCACATTAGGGTTTAGACTCTACCTCTTTGGTTTTATCTAGACCAATATTCAAGTTTAATGCATTTGAGACTCCATAATCCCTGGAAGGACAATGACACAGATCTAGGAGTGACATTGTGGCTATAATAGTTGTTAAAATAACTTTTCTCAATCTCTCAAGTATCCTACTAACATTAATAACTCTAACTATAGAAAACTTCAAGTATTTATGGTTTCTATTATAAAAGTTTGCCAAAACCACTGAAAATTACATTAGATTGTTGCATACAACCATCTAAAAGTGGCTTAACTTGTTCAAAAACTACCTCTAGGAATTGGATAATAATCTATTGGTTTAATGCTTACTTTTCATGATCAAATGTTATGTTTTTGCGCATTGTTTCTTGCTATTGTTGCAAATCATTTATTTTTGTCATATAATTGTTCAAAAAGCTTACTTTTCATGATCAATTGTTATGTTTCTAAGCATTGTTTCTTGCTACTGTTGCAAATAATTTATTGTTGTCATATAATTGTTCATTGCTGTAATTTGCAACATCCATGGAAATTTTAATTATCTAGTGTATAAAGAGGTCATCGTTGCATGTTTTAGCTCGTTAATTTTCAATATATGTTGCACATTGTTCATTGTTCCAAGCAAGTACAACAATCACCTTGCAACTTCTCTTTTCCTTCCTAGACTTAGAACTAACTGATAGGTGATCAAGATATGGGGTGATAGGCTTGTCTATTTATTACTATTCTATCCCTTGAGGTCACTAGGGAAGATTCCCTTGTGGTGGACCTCTTCCATCACTAAAACAAGGAAAGATTCTACCTAGGTGACAGTGGTATTTTCTTCTACAGTTACAAAAGATTTGGGGATCTTGTGGAGGGATTTGCACAAGTACAAATCTTGTGATAACAACTCCTACATGGTTAAATAATTCCTTCCAAAAGATTTTGTTAAATTTGGGGTCCCTATCACTAATGATGAATTTCAAGAATCCATGGATTTTATAAACATTTTTCACACAATTATCAATGATTTGACTAGCCTTAGATCTTGATGAAATTCCAATAAAATGGGCATATTTGGTTAATCAATCCATAATTACAAATATGTTATTCTTCCCTTCTGAAGTAGGGATACCTATTATAAAGTCAATAGATACCTCAGTCCATTTATAATATGGGATAATAATGGGTTGAAGGAGACCTGGAGGTGCCATTGATTCAAACTTATGTTGTTCACAATAATCACATTCTATCACATATCTCTGAATGCCAACTATTATTAACCAACATCTTGAGAATGGTGAAAATTCAATGAATAACAGTCCACTTCGAGGGGAAACCTCCGTTTACAATATATTCAATGTACAAGATGAGATGAGATGATCCTAATACTAGGTTTCCTTGGTATATATATAAGAGAAAAAGGGTACAATGAAGGATTCTAGCCTACGTATAAATATAACACTAGAAATGTAATAATTCAATATCTAGGGATTAATAAGGGGTTTTATACTTAACATGAGGATATTTCTAGGGCTTAACATGCCCCTACCATTCAAACAAGTGTTTTCCTCAACACTTGACTAACTACGGGTGTTTTTTCATTAAGAACTCATAGTCCCATGTCACCTCTTCCATTTGACGAGGTACCTAGCAATTTCTCTATTTCATAGCCTCTTAATCCTTATTTCAGGGATTGTGTCTGGAACTAGTATGCTTTTCCCTTATTCATTAATCCCTGGTAAAAAAAATTGGACTTGTTTCTGGATCTAGTATGCCAACCCTAGAAGAAGTCTAGAAGCCTCTAGAAGTGATGGGTGTATTTGAAGAAGTCTCCAAAGTGGTGTCCTTATGACATATTTTTAAGCATGGCCCTCATGGGAAGACACTTTGAAGAAGTCTACAAGAAGCCTTGGAAGTATGGTTAAGTGGTTAAGTAGTTAAGAAGCCCCGAAGGTGTGGTCATGAAGTTCAAAGTTGATTGAGGAAAAAGAGGGTGAAGGACATTACAAATATTATATGCAAAACCTCCATGGATTGATATTCCTCATCAAGACATTTCCAATGGTAGGTGGCATGCCATGTGGTTCTTCATGGTTGAGAAGTTATTCCCTCTTAAAGATGAAGCCCCGAATGCAAGTGAAGAAGCCCTGGATCTAAGGACAAGAAGTTACAAGTGGGCCCCAAAATTAATTAAAGGGGAAAAGTTGTTGCAAACAAGTCAACTCAAAGATCAAGTAAATAAGTTACTTGGAAGGGTATAAATACACATCCAAAACCTCTCATTTATTCACCAAGAAAGGATGTGATTTCTTAGTGAAATTGAAGTAGCGGAGTTGTGCGAAGGTGGGAGTACTCGGAGTCGTAGATTGGAGAAGGGTTTTCAGAAAACCATAATTGAGAAGAACCATGCGAGTCAAGCATAGGGTGTCCCACGAGACCCCCACTGGTTGTCTTAGTATTGTCACGCGAGGCCCCGCTTGCTGCTCGGTCCAATCCTGCGAGGTTGAGGAAAGTTTTGAGGAAGGTATTCTTCTTGATGCTAAAGTTGAGGAAGGTTTGAATATCTGATATCTCATGCACCAGGTTGTTCACATGTTGAAAGGTATGTTATTATATATATTTTTAGGCTTGTATCTTGGAGGTTATGGCATATGCTTGGGGCATATCTTGGAGGTATTGGCATATGGTTGAGGTACATCTTGGATATTTTGGCACATGTTTAAGGCACATTTTGGGTATATGCTTTGAGGCATGGTATATTATTTGAGGAACATATTGGAGTCTTGGAGCATAGTTTGATGCAGATCATGGTGATTTTGAGAACATTATTTGGAGGATATTCTTGGAGATCTTGGCATGAGTTCTATGTGGTTGTATCAGTTTTGATGATGATTATGTATCAGTACCAGTGACAGTAGCAGTGACAGGTTGAATCTCTTATTTATATTCAAGGGAGAAAGGAAGGGGAAAATAAAGGGAGTTGTAGCTTCCTTAAGGTTGGATCTTGTAAACTAGGGGGTTGGAGCCTCATTCCAGTTGGAGCTGGAGAATCTAGGGAGTTGTAGATTCCTTCAGATTGGAGCATGTAAAAAGGGGGTTGGTTCCTCCTTCCAGTTGGTGCTTCCTATGAATGTAATCTTATGATATATAAGAAAACATTATGTGATTTTCTCCCATTTGGGTTTCCACATAAAATTCTTGTGTACTATGTATTTGTGGTTATATGTTTATGGTATCTTGAATGAAATCATAAGTGATAAATTGTTGATATATTAAATGCCTACATATTGTGATTGAAAGTGGTAAAAAATGAATAATATTGATTCACCCCCACTCTCAATATTAGTGAATAACTCAACATTAGGATCTTGTCATTGATTGCCTTCTTTAAGAAAGAAACATGGAAGACTGAATGTACATGTGAAGATGGAGGAAACTCCAATTTGTAAGTCATACTTCCAATCCTTTAAAACACCTTATAGGGGTCATAATATTTGGGTGCTAATTTATTGTCCTTATTTTATTTCTTGAAGGACATCTATTTATATGGTTATAGCCTAAAAAATACCCAATCCCCCACTTCAAATTACCTTTAATTGTGATGTTGATATTCTTGTTGTTTCATCTTATTTTGTTCCATAGACAAGTTTTCCTTCAATAGTTTGAGAACATCTTGTTGGTGCCCTATGTGGTCCTCCACTTCCTAAACTTTTGTAGTCCCTTTCAAGGGAAATGTGATGGATGGAGGATGATATCTATAAAGTGCTAGAAATGGGCACATGTTTTTATGAAGTATGGAAGGATGTTTTGAACCACAATTCTGCCAAGGGAAACCACTTGAACCATTGTGTTTGTTTATCAAATCTAAAGCAATGAAGATATTCTTCTAGACATTTATTCACAATCTCATTTTTCCCATCAGATTGAGGATGGTAGGATGAGTTGTGAACCAATTGAGTACCCAAACAAGAAAATAATTTGGTCCAAAATTTTCCAATGAAAATTGGATCTCTGTCACTTATAATAATCTTGGGGATTCCATGTAGATTTTGAACTATTTCCATGAATGGTGTGGATATTGTACTTGCTTTAAAATGATGAGAAAGAGAGAAAAAATGAGCATACTTTTCCAGTCAATCCACTACTACCATGATGACAGTCTTTCCTTCATATTTTGGTAAACCTGTAATAAAATCCATTAAAACTTCTTCCCAACGTTGAATTGGTATAGATAATGGTTGTATGAGATATGGAGGCTAGATTCTCTCCCTTATTTTGTTGGAAGACCACACATTCATAAACAAACTTTTGAAAATCAATTTTAGGAACTTCCCCAAAAAAATCCTTCTTGATCCCTTGGTAAGTTTTCAAGAACCCTGAATGTTCTCCTATAGGAGAAGTGTGCAGTTCCAGAAGGACCTTTTGTTTGAGTTGGGAATTCTTACATAAATATAGAAAATCATGATACCATAGAAAATCATTCTTCCATACAAATTTATCTCATGCATTGGGGTCCTCTTCTAGTTGTTGAATGATATTTCATACCACTTGATCTAACTTCCATTATATCCTTGCTTCTTCCACCCAATCAGAGTGTGGAAAAGAAATAACACATAGTGAACCCTTTGTTTCTTCTTCTTTCCTTGAAAGTGCATCTGCCACAATATTATTTTTTCATTTCTTGCATATAATTTTAAATTCATAACCTATCATCTTTGTAACCCATTTTTGTTGCTCTTTTGAAGATAATTGTTGCTCCAAGAAGTACTTCAAACTACAATGATTTGGTTTTACTTTGAAGTGTCTTCCTATTAGGTAAGGGTGCCATTTCTTGATCCAGGAGGATCTCCACACAAGGAATCATTACTTTTCACACCATGGAGAAGATCATTGAAATACTAATTGATGGTAGGTGGAAAAGAATAATTAATACTCATGAATGATTTATTTTAAATGTAAAAATGATTAACTCTTTAACTGAGTGATTTAAGCTTTGTGTTTCATTGCTTGGTGGATCATCCCTTGAGGGGTCCCTTTATGGAGCCGATGAGAGAGTCCATTTGATGCCACATGCTTGTGAGAGACCATCCTTTGTCATAGGATATTGTCTCTTTGTAGGAGAGACATTGCCACATGATTGTGAGAGATCTAGCCTTGTATTATCAGAGGAGATCGTCTCTTTGTAGGAGAAACATGGCCACATGCTTCTTAGAATATAGCTCTTTGCATTATGCATGAGAGCATCTCTTCGATACTGGGAATTCTACTGCCACCTGTTGTGGTAATTCTATTGCCACTTGGTGATGTGGGAATTCAACCCTTTGCATTGTAAAGGAGAGTATATTTGAAGAAGAGAATGAAGCGGTTCATGTTGGTTGTGGAGCCTGATTATCTTTTTGATTTAGAGATCTTTGTTTTCAGCCATGTTTATACCCCATGAATACTTTACACCCCAGAAGAATGTACACTCCTCTCGAAGGAAAAATTTCCTTGTAAATGTATATTGTAATTTCATTGTAAATCTGGACCATTCATTATAAGGTCACAGATCTGACGGTAGAAGTTATGTTAGGATTTTTTTCCCTAGAAGGAAACCCTCTTTTATGAGGGAAATTTTTTGCGGCTATGTATCATTGCGAATATTATATTTTGAGAGAGGAGACTCTGAGAGAAAGAAGAGGAAGTTACAGCGGGTGTGTTGTAGGTTGTATCCCTTCATTTGTTGGATAATAATAAAGGAAGGACCTGGAAATTTCTCTGGTGGACATAGCCCACACCAGGTGAACCACATATATCTGTGTCTCTATTGTATTGTGTATCTTCTATGTTTTATTTCCGCATTTGTTTTATTTTATTGTTCTGTGATCTTGTTTTTCTAACAGTTAATGGATTTTATGAGCTCGGAGATGTAGCCAGAAGGTTCTGGTGAATTCTGTTAACAACTTGGTGATCTCTTGTCTCATGTTTTCTTATGCATGTTTTTATTTCCGCGATTATGATTATTAAATGCATTAATTAATGTATTATGAGACTAACAACACATTCAACAAGTTAATATTCAATTCAAATTCAATCCTTCATAAATACATCTTTTCACCTTTGATGAAATCAAGTTCAATAGATCCAAAATTGTAAATATGACCTTAATGGAGTGGCCTAGAACCAAATCAAGTTTGGTATTAGTGTCACCCCGATTTTATATCAAGTGGTATCAGAGCAAGATTGATAGGGATTGCGGGTGTTGAAGACAAGATGGGAAAATAATCAAAGAATGCATGGCTCAAAGAGCTTGAACAAATCAATCAATGCATCCAAGCAGAGAATGTAGAGCTCAAAAGGATTATACAAGTTGCAGAGGATGAGAATAAGAAATTGAGACTCATTTTAGACAAGCATGTGGAGGAACAAGTTGGAGAATGTTCCACTATAGAGGAGGAAAAAAGTCCCTCCAAGACCATATCAACTTGTGGCCATGGCATGTATACTAGTTATGGTTCTTGTCATGAAAATGTTGATAGTTTCACATATTGCTAGATGATAGAGGATTCTCTCCAGACACTAGATAACCAAGGTGGTTTCCTAGCAACCTCATATACAACTTCATCCAACCAGGAGGAGTAGTTGGCAAAACTTCAGGAAAATGACCAAGCGTCGGAAACAGGAATGGAGGTAAATAATTATCCATGTTCATTTCCTTCCCTTATTAATGATGATTCCATTTTTGGTGCTTTTGAAAGGAACACCAAGGGAATTGGCCTAAAGTTGCTGAGGAAGACTGGGTATAAAGGAGGAGGTCTTGGTATTGATGTCCAAGGCATCATTCAACCACAGGAGATTGAAGGAAGACCCCGATATGTAGGATTTGGACATGATGAAAGAGAATTCTCTGAAGCAGCAGAAGCAGAGGACTCTTCAAGAAAAGAGTTGAGATCATAACCAACACCATCTTGGGACAACAAGAGCATTGCAAAGTGTTGGAAGAGAAAATCTATTAATAGTGAAAGCGATACAGACATGAAGTCATGCAACTATTGCACTCAATGATAAATGAGTAGTCACTGGAGTAGAAAATGTTGGGAGATTCACCTCGACCTTCATGGTAACCCAAGAAATAAGCCCATACCAGAGTCTATGCAGTTGGAAGCTGGATCCTCAAATGGAAAAAAATGGCCAAAAATCAATGTATCCAAAATTCGATGAAAACAACACCAAGTCAAATATCTCGACGAGATATTTCCAATGATGCAAACAGATCATCAAATATACTCTCGATGTAAAATATATGGCTATTTGAAGTTTTTGGGAAACAAGTGAAACTAGCAAAGTCTGTACAGTGCTAACGTCAGTATGATGACATGTTAACATGAGAGGTTGCCATGTGTCATCCGTATGAATTATGTGGTATGTCGTACAAGTTTACATGGAAGTATAGATGCTGACGTAGGATGATGAAATGGAAGGTCGTACAGGTTGACGTGGAAGTATGGACATTGACTGGGATGTTGAAGTGGCAGTACAACACTAACTGGGATGCTGCCATGGTAGTATGGTGTTGATGTGGCATTGAATAGGATGTTGGCATGGAAGAAAAATGCTAATGTGGCACTGACTGTGATGTTGGAATGGCAGTACAAAATGACATGGCAATGATGTCATCATCCGACATGGCAGTATGGAACTGACATGACAAACCATAAGAATGATGTCAACATGACGTGGAATGCTGACTAGGTGCTAACATGGAAGACTATACAAATGACATGACTGACCATAAATATAACATGGTATATCGTACAACTGGCGTGGAAGACCATACGGATGATGTGGCAACATGACATCAACAGGGTGATGTGGCAGCACCAGAGGCCACCACATGTCACCCGTAAATGGATCTTTTGGCTGCCACTTGGGCCAATTAAAACATTCCACTTGGCACTCCCAGGAGACACCATGTGATACCTCCCCAGAGGCTTCCACGTGGAGAATCGTACCTTGGCACGTAAATCGAGGTAGAGAACCTAGGGGGTCCATAAGTCACAATGACGGAATTGGATGAAAGTACAATCATTTTTGCACAATTTTTCACCACAAATCCATTGGTGTAGTTAGAATTTGGATCAGAGCGGCGTAGTTTTAGGGCTCATAACTGAAGCCCACTTTTGTCATTAATGCATTGCACATTTTTTGAGATACAGAGCCTAGATGGGTCCATAAGTGACAGTGACAAAATTTGACAAAAGTACAACCATTTTTGCACGATTTCTCGCATGAATCCACTACTGCAGTCATAATTTGGATCCAAGCAGTGGATTTCAGGGCTCATGGAAGAAGCCCACTTTTGTCATTAATGTGGCACAAATTTAGAGGTAAAGTTGTACCTTTTAGAATAGGTTGAGTTTAGAGTCAAAAGTTGAAGAATGATGAGATGAACCTATTGGTGTTGTGTATGCCAATATTTGAGCAGACGATTGAGCGCCTTGGCACAAAAACCAATGTAAGTTTTATGCATTTATTGTTTTTTCCTCTTTTTGAAAATTGCAAAAGGATGAATGTATGTTGCAGATTCTAGTGATCTTTGAGTGCTGCAATAAGATCTGAATTATTGCAGGGAATTCATTGTTTGAGTCTTGCATGCAAACTGAGACGGTGCGGTAAGAGTCCATTTTGACACTTTGACAGAAAGTAGTCATGTTTACAATCAAAAGTCTTAGAATTGCGAGATGGGTTTGATGATGATGGCATTTTCCTTCTTTATTATGTTGCACATGTTTGTAATTGGGGGTTTAAAAATCATAAAGTTTACCACTTGTGCACATTTGGAGGTATTTTCCTTAATGGTAATGTTGCCTTGAAATTAATGTTAATGATGTAAAAAATTGTAATTAGCCACTCTTGAAAGTGATGATGAGAGTGAGAGGAATTTTGTTCTAGGTCTTAACCTTGTAATATTTGTTGGCAACAATGTAATGGGTCTTGTAGCCATTGTTGAGTGAGAGGCATTGTTTTTACTAGGCCTGTTTTGGAAACATTGTAATGGGTCTTGTAGCCATTTTTGAGTGAGAGGCATTATTTTTACGAAGGCTTGTCTTGACAATCATTGTAAACTTTTCCATGAGTGTTTGATAAACTCTTGGAAAGTATGGTATTGCTTTGAAAAGTTGTAATCCATGTATTTTTATCTACCGATTTGCATTGATGCAAGTGTCTGCATTGAAATCCTCATTCCAAAGTACAAAGGTGAAGGAGAAGAAGGGTGCGACCTTTTAGAGACATTTGTTATGCAGATCAAGGAATTAGCTATGAGTTTGCATTGATGCAAGTGTTGGCATCAACATCCTCATTCTAAAGTACAAAGGTGAAGGAGAAGAAGGATGCGGTCTTTTAGAGACATTTGTTATGCAAATCAGGGAATCAACTACGAATTTGTATTGATGCAAGTGTTGGCATCAACATCCTCATTCCAAAGTACAAAGGTGAAGAAGAAGAAGGGTGCATCCTGTAAGATACATTTGTTATGTAGATTGAGTAGGGGGGAGTACATCGTGGAGTGTAAGACTCTTCCTAGAAGCTAGTTGTAGAGATTCAAGTCATAGTTTCTCTGCATACTTTTGGAGGACCAAAAGTTCTTTTTGTGGGTATGTGTGATCCGTGAGGATATCCACACAAGGAACCATTACTTTTCACACCATGGAGAAGATCATTAAAATACTAATTGATGGTAGGTGGCAAATAATAATTAATACTCATGAATGATTTATTTTAAATGTAAAAATGATTAATACTTTAACTGAGTGAGAAACTCAGGTGTTATTCATGCAAATTGGAAAAATGATTAATGCTTGAAGTGAGTTTGAGAATCTCACGTATTATTCAGTTAATTTTAAAAATGGGAAATTAGTTTTGTGAGAGAATCCAACTCACAAATTAGTTTCCTAATTTTAATGGGAAATTAGTTTCCTAGTCTTAAGGAGGAAGTTAAGGGTCTCATGAGTTGGTTGAGATGCTTTCTCATTTTTTTTTTGAGTGGTTATTAGATCGTAAATTTTTGGATCTTGTCTCCTTGAATTATGGATCTAAGGAAAATTATATAAACTCCTTATGTAAGTTTGGGTTTCATCCCCTGGTGGATCACCCTTTGAGGGGTCCCTTTATGGAGATGATGAGAGAGTCCATTTGATGACACATGCTTATGAGAGACCAAACTTTTTCACAGGACATCATCTCTTTGTAGGAGAGACATTGCCACATGATTGTGAGAGATCTAGCCTTGTAATGTCAGAGGATATTGTCTCTTTGTAGGAGAGACATGGCCACATACTTGTGAGAATATAACTATTTTCATTGTGCATGGGAGCATCTCTTCAATAGGGCCACCTGTTGTGGGAATTATACTACCACTTGTTGATGTGGGAATTCAACCCTTTACATTGTAAAGGAGAGTATATTTGAAGAAGAGAACGAAGCGATTCATGGATTTTATGATTCTGGAGATGTAGCCAAAAGGTTCTGGTGAACTTTGTTAACAACTCGATGATCTCTTGCATCATGTTTTCTTATGCATGTTTTTATTTCCATAATTATGATTAGTAAATTCATCAAGTAATGGAGTATGAGACTATCAACACATTCACCAAGTTAATATTCAATTCGGATTCCATCCTTCATAAATACATTTTTTTACCTTTGATGCAATCAAGTTCAATAGATCTAAAATTGTAAATATGACCTTAATGGATTGGCCTAGAACCAAATCAAGTTTGGTATCAGTGTCACCCCGATTTTAGATCATTTCTTAACTACATGTAGTATGACCAACATTTCTTTTTCATAAATGGGTCGGAGTAAGTTTTTTCCTTTAAGTTGGTTGTTTTCAAAGGAAAGGGGCCTTCCTTCTTGCAATAAAACTGCACCAATTTCATGGCCTAAGGCATCACACTCCACAATAAATGTTTTTGTGAAGTTAGGTGTGTCTAGGAAAGGATTTGTACACAGCCTCAAGTTTTTCAAAATATCATATTTCTTCTTGAGTCCAATAAAATGCTTCCTTCTTTAATAATGTTGTTAGAGGTGCCACTACTTGACCATATTTCTTGACAAACTTGTGGTAATAGTGTGTCAATCCTAATAATCCTATAAGTTTCTTCAAGGTTTTTGGAATTGGCCATTCCCTCATAGATTTAATTTTGTTGGGGTCCACTTTTACACCTTCATGAGATACAATATGACCCAAATATCCCACTTCTTGAATCCCAAAGGAACACTTGGAAGAATTTTCATAAATTTGTTTCTCTTCCAAAAGTTGTAATACTCCATCAACATGTTGTACATGCTCTTCCCAATATTTTTTGTAGGTTAGTATGTCATAAAAAAAACTAACGCAAAATTTCTAAGGAAGGGTTTGAAAATATAATTCATCAAGCTTTAACACATTGAAGGTGCATTAGTAAGTCCAAATAGCATAACCAAAAAATCATAATAACCTTCATGTGTTCTAAAGGATGTTTTGGGAATGTATTCCTGCCTCATTTTGATTTGATGATATCCTGAACAAAGATCCAACTTAGTAAAGAAAATTTCTCCATGCAATTCATCTAATAATTCATTAATGACGAGAATATGAAACTTAGCTTTGATGGTCATTTTGTTGAGCTGTCTAAAATATGGAAACATACACCATGAATCATCCTTTTTTGTAACCATTGATACTAGTGAAGAGAAAGATATTTGGCTAGGTTGAATGATTCCCACATCTAACATTTATTGGATCGTACACTTAATCTCACCTTTTTTGCATATAGATACCTGTAAGGACTAAAGTTAGGTGCTACACTTCCTGGTTGCAAATGAATAACATGGTCATGATCTCGAGTAGGAGGAATACCCTTAAGAATTTCTCCAAATACATTGGAATGGTTGTTGATAAGTATTTGGAGATCCACTAGAGTAGAGGATATAGATGTTTGAACATCTAGTGAGCACAATTGTGCAATTACACCATGATGTCCCGTTTTGAGTATTTTTTTCATACTATTAGAGATTATCACCTTAGAGGGTTTCCCTTGGATACCTCTAAGCTCAATTTCCTTCCATTGCGAGGAAAATCTGATGAAAAGATATTGAAAATTGAGGGCCATTATTCCCAATGATAGTAACCAATGGACTCCTAATACAAAATAAATACAACCCATTTGGATGGAAATCATGGGACTACCTAATGAATACTCCCCCATATTGAGCTTAATACTATGGCACTTCCCAAAACAATTTATGGTACCTCCATCTGCAATCATTACTTGAAACTCTGGTTCTGGAAATACAAAGCAATTGAGGTCTTTTGCTAATTTTTAATTGATGAAGTTGTCGGTACTACCATAATAAATCAACATGATTACCTTTTTATTTTTGATGTATCCTTGCATCTCGAGGGTTTGTGGAGTACTGATGTTGACCAATGCATGACAAGATATCGTTGGAATATTCCCTTCTAGATCTAGATCTTGTGATGATTCCAATTCTTGATCTTCTTCCTCTTCACAGTCTATGTAGAATAATTTCTTCTCACCACATTTATGCCCGTTATTGTACTTGTTTTCACAATTGAGACATAGTCCCTTTGCTCTTCTTTCATCCATTTGCTAAGGTGTCAACCTTGTTGGTTGAGTGAGGTTAGGAGAGGGAACATGGTGATCTTGATAGTTGCTAGTGGCCACCTTTCTAGTAACCATATTTTTGTTTACCACTTTCCTTTCCATACTAAAAGCTTCTTCTATGGATTTAGGTTCTAAAAGACACACCTCATGTTGAATGTTCTCCTTTAAAGTGCCCATACATAGATCTAAGAAATTATCCTTAAGAATGTTCTTTACCCTGAGACTAAGCTTTTGGAATTTTTGAATGTGTTATATAAGCGAACATTTTTGCCAAATATTTATCAATTGACTAAAGACTATATTGATCTCAATATCCCCATAATGTAGTATCAATCCATCTGTAAAAATGGACCAAGAGATAATATAATTGTTTTTTCTTTCACAAATCCATTGATACTAAACAAATTTTTCATTTTCTAAATACAAGGATGTAATAGGTACCTTTTGTAATCTTGGCACTTGGTGTAGATAAAAGAGTTGCTCCATCTGGAATATCCATGTTATAGAATCTTTACCATCAAAATTCCTCATATCGATCTTTGGAACAAAGTATATCCTTAGTGCAAAATTGAAACCTCAATGATGTGTATCTTGAAGTGATGAATAATAATGATTCTGGATTCAATCTTTATTTCCTCTACATTTTCACGATTTCCTTGCATTTTGATATATCCTTTAGGGAGTCTCTCATCTAGAGAATGTAAGATCATGGAAGGCATGGAATTTTGCAATTCTAACATCTTCTTTTCCATATGCTCCTAATTTTAATCCATATTATTTTCCATCTCTTTCCTATTTTAATCCATATTATTTTACACCTCATCCATCTTGTTTTCCACTCCATCCATCTTCTCTTCCACCTTTCTAATCCGATGAAATGTTTCTTCTCTTTCTTCTTGAGTCATGGTTAAACTCTCTGGAGTTTTAGTTTGTGAAATAACTTTTGGAGGAAACTTTGGAGTCATGTGAGAAAATAATGAATTTCCTCATTTTCCTCTTTATCACAAATTTTGAATCATCAAAAATAGATCTTCCAATCAAAAGTTATTCCAATTGTAAGTTGCGTACCTTTCAAACACTTAATTTGGAGTATGTCTGGATGGTTGACCTTTGTCATGATATATATGTGTGTGTTTGTGAAATTTGAACCCATCTTAGTCTAAAATTTCATCATGTAGTACTCTAATATGACTTCTTAAACTTCTAAAATTTTCAGAATTTGAACCTTCATTGATAAAAAGTTATAACACAAATACCAAAATGATTTGTTTAAGACTAATTTCAATATTAGTAAAAATCCACAACTTCCACAAGATATATCTCACAAATTATAATTATTCAAATTCTAAAAATATTTCCATGGGTAAATAGTTATGTCTCCTAAGGAAGCAAGAAACTTTAGAGTCTGAAACTTCACTAAATTGTTTTTTGTAGCGAAACTAAAAAGATGGATCACTTGAGACTAATTTCAAGACTAGTCACAAACCCTAAGTTCCACATGATATATATATGAAAATATAATGAACCCAATTCTAAAATATTTACCACCTATTATTTGTTATCTTTCTTCAGTAACATAATTTTTTTTTTGTCTGAAAATGATCTCAAAAAAAGTTATAGCAAAAATCCTAAGATAACTCATTTAAAA
>WSFP011484998.1:0-15617 GCA_009831015.1 Picea engelmannii | reverse complement strand
GTCTATGTAGATGACATCATCTTTGGATGTAATAAGGATTCACTGGTACAATGGTTTGCTTCTGCCATGGAGTCTGAATTTGAAATGTTTATGATAGGAGAACTGTCATTTTTCCTTGGTCTGCAAATTACTCAGAGGCTCGATGGGATCTTCATTTCTCAAGAAAAATATTTAAGAGAAATGCTGAAAAGGTTTCAAATGGAAGATTCTAAACCTGTGGGTACACCTATGGTAATTGGATGTAAATTAAGCAAGGATGATGATTCACCTGATGTTGATCCAAGCTCATATCGATCAATGATAGGAAGCCTGTTGTACATCACAACATCTCGCCCAGACATAATGCATGCTGTAGGAATGGTAGGAAGATATCAGGATGCACCTAAACAGAGTCATTTGCAAGTTGTCAAAAGGTTATTCAGGTACTTAAAAGAAACAATGAATTATGGTCTGTGGTATCCCAGAAATCAAAGTCTTCAATTGACTTCTTATTCAGATGCAGATTGGGCAAATTGTGTTGATGAGAGAAAAAGCACCAGTGGAGGAGCATTCTTCCTGGGTAACTCCTTAGTATCCTGGCTTAGTAAAAAGCAACGTTCCATTTCTTTATCAACCACAGAAGCAGAGTACATTGCTGCTGCTACCTATTGCACACAGGTATTATGGATGATTCAGACACTTGCAGACTTAGAGGTAAAATACACTGCATTGATCCCAATTCATTGTGATAACACTAGTGCCATCAGTGTGTCAAAAAATCATGTCCTCCACTCCAAGACAAAACATATTCCCATAAAATATCATTTTCTGAGAGAGCAGGTCACCAATCAGATTGTTCAGGTCCATTACATTCCCACTACAGAACAAATTGTAGACATCTTTACTAAGCCCCTAGCCAAGACACCATTTGAATATATCAGACAGAAGCTGGGTGTCATTTTGTTTCACACCTAAAAAGTCCATCTTTTTAGGGGGAGTTGTGTATTGTTTGAATATCTAATGCCTCCTAAAATTACTGCTACAGATCAGGGGGAGCATGTCCCTTCTTTGACATTGATGTCAAAGGGGGAGAAACGAATTCAGGTGCCTTAGTTGCCATCAATGCCAAAGGGGGAGATTGTTGGCAAATGATTAACAGATAGTGTATGCTTGTCATTGATGTCAAGTACAACAGTGAAGATGGCAGGATCAGAGTGTGCATCGATAGACAAATAGGAACAATGTAGGCTTAGGAGGAATTAACGCAGAGTCGAAATTCTTCCAAGTAAGAAGGATGTGTAAGCTTGAAGGAGAAGCGTTGCTGATCGTTGGATCCATTCAAAATTCCCAACAGTATGAGGGCCGTTAGATCTGAATAAAGACAAGAAGTGAGCGCACTGAAGAGGAGGATAGATCTCAGGCGTTAGATCTGAGCGCATGATCCGACCACTGTTGGATCGAGGGAAACCTGCACGGTGTTTAAAGAGCAAGGAGATAAGGGGCTCACAAAATCCTGAAAGTAGGAGGACCATCCATATCAAGGGGTTATGTGGATCATTGATCCGACCCCACTTCGGAGTTTCGCAACTCATGACATGGAAAGACCAAAAATATAACTATCAAAATCGCGATTTAATCGCAGCTGTCAGATCAAAGTTTTGTTCTGGACCGTTGACCCAGCTTCATCTCGGAATTTCGTGACTTGCGACATGGAGAGGCAAGAAACATAACTATCAAAATCGTGATATGTGAAATCATGATTTAATCGCAGCCATCAAATCAAAGTTTTGTTCTAGACCATTGATCCAGCTTCATCTCGGAGTTTCACGACTCGCGACATGGAGAGGCAAGAAACATAACTATCGAACTCGCAAGATGCAAAATCGTGATTTAATCGCAACCATCAGATCAAGGTGTGATCTGAACCGTTGATCCAGATTCATCTCGGAGCTTCACCTATCGCGACTTGGAAAGGAAAGAAACATAACCACCAAACTCACGAGATGCGAGACCACGATAAGATCTGGACCGTCGGATCTATGGAGATTTCAACCATCGATCAGACTCAATGAAGTTTATAAACTTACAAAATATAAAGTGCCATTTTGGCACAGCCTATGGTCACCGCCGGTGGTCACGAGAAGGGGAGTCAGTTTAGATAAGCTCCATTTCAGGGTTTCAGGGATCGCAATTTGGAAAGTCGAGATGCCTCATCTCCAGACTCACGAAATGCGAATTCACAAAAATAACTTTTTGCATAAGAGCTTGGTCATGGCCATGGTCATATAGAGGAAGGAGCTAGCACAAAAAATCTTCGTTTCAGAGTTTCGGAACTCGTGACATAGAGACTCAAGATGTCTCATCGCAGAATCTCTGAAATGCGAAAGTGCAAAACGGGTAAATAACACAAGAACCCATTAGAGTTAATCCAACGATGTAGATGAATTTAAACAATATCAGAGGGCTACTAAGGCATGACACAGTGAGACTCCTAGAAACCATTGATGGCGTCTGCTAGAGAAGTCGAAGAGTCCGCTGTGTGATCACCAGAGGAGATGAAGAGTCTCCGAGCTTTGTCCGGTGAAGAAATACTATTCTTAGAAGGTATTGACAGATGGATGGGCATTGAGGGCTGTAACTGAAACAAAGAAAGTGAGTTCAATTGTCACAGAGAAGATGAAGAGTCTCAAACTGACAGAGAGGTTGAGGAATCTCAAGATAACATACAGTGATGCTGGACACGCGGGGCGAACCACCAGAGAAGCTGAAGAGTCACGATGATGTTCAAATAGAGCACTCGAGAGGTGGAGGATAACGACATGGAGTCATCATGCAGAGGTATTGCAAACATTGCATGCACAAGGTGCATAGAAGCTATAAGTACACAATATAGAGAAGAGATGGCGGGTTGTTGCTGTTGCTGTAGGAGTTTGTTGTGGTTGTTGTTGGTGAAGGTGATTCATGTGTGAAGAAGGAGGAGAGTGAAGCAGCTGAATAGGACAGAAGAGGAACTATGAAGTGAATGGACATGTCACACAGAGCATAAAAAGCAAAAGAACAGATAGCACAAGTGATGTGAGCAGAGAGGCAATGAGGCAGATAGAGCAACAAAATGCAGCAGAGCAGTGATAAGTCTGGTAAGCCATTGTTGAACATCATATCACTGTAATAAATTTCAGTAGCAAAGATTTATATTTCACGGTGGTTGGGAGGAGCTAGGGAGGACTGGTGTCCTCAAAGGTTCAGGTGGGTGCTTGAACTCAGGGAGTTGGAGCTTCCTTCTAGTTGGTGCTAGATAAACCAGGGAGTTGGTGCTAGAGAAACCAGGGAGTTGGTGCTTCCTTCTAGTTGGTGCTAGAGAAACTAGGGAGTTGGTGCTTCCTTCTAGTGGGTGCTAGAGAAAACAGAGAGTTGGTGCTCTCAACAAGTTGCAGCTTGCAAAACAGAGGTTGTAGCCTCATTATGAGTTGGTGCTCATATGTATGATAATGTAAAGAATGTAATTATTACTTATCATATAAAGAAAAAGAGGTTTTTACCCTGTATGGGTTTCCTCAGGAAATATCTGTCTCTGTGTTTCTCATATATGTGACTGATGATGAATGTGCCATTGTTTGTTTCCCTGCATTATTGTGATCACCATTCACTGTTTCTGCAAAGAGTTTAAAAGAAGTATAATTGTTTAAGCATGGTAACAATTGATTCACCCCCCCCCCCTCTCAGTTGTCCAACAAGATGTTGTAGATAAATGGTTGAATCTGTTAGAAGGGTACTTTTCGGTCCATAATTTTTCCAATAGAGAAAAGATTACCTTTGTGCTCCCTATGGCTACCCCACATGTCAAGGATTGGCGAGAGACTTATTGTGAGAAAAAGGACACTGAGGAATTTGCAATATTTTCGGTAGCAACCACTTGGGATTCTTTCAGGGATGCTATTAAGGAACAATACTACCTTGTTGGAAGCTATGATGACCAATATATGAAATGGGCCACACTGCGATAGGAAAGGGATCAGACAGTACCAGAGTTCACAAATATATTCCATACCTTGTGCACCAAGCTGTGTATCAAATAATTCAAATGACGTCTAGTGCTCAAGTACCATGGTTTTCTACATAGATACATCCAAACAAAAATCAAGTTTTTGGATATCTAATCACTGGGCATGACTTATTGATATGCTGTCAAAATCAAGCATAAATTTAAATAGAAGAAGAGGGAGTTTAGATCTGCAAATTCCTCACAACAAAAGCAGGGAAAAGGAGACCCAAACCCACAGAACAAAGGAAAGAGAAAGGATGGACCCCCTCAGGACAACCAATCCAAGATGCACACAAAGAAGGGTAATGAGAAGAAGAAAAAATACATTATGAAGTGGTGTGAATTCCATAAAATCCCCTGGAATAAAATCGATGAATGCCGCTCAAAGAAATCATTGGTGGTCGAGCTAAAAGCCTCAGATTAAAAGGCAGATTTTGACTCTGAATCATATCCAGACAAGGGGAAGCAGATAATTTATGCAAAACCCAGTGCCATTTTTGGTACCACCAAGGTCCAACCAAGTGAACCAGAAGAATCATGGGAAGGTGAATGCCTTTTTCACTCATATATGTGGGTGAAGGGTGCTCCACTGAATTTCATTGTCGATAGTGGAAGTCAAAAGAACATCATCTCAGTAGAGGTCGTCAAGCAGTTCAACTTACCAACGACACCATACCCGCAACCCTACACGATCAGGTGGCTTATCCAAGGAATAGATCTCTACATCAACCAACAGTTTCATCTACCCTATGAAATCAAGCCCTTCAAGGATGAGGTATTGTGTGATATTTCCCCCCTTGAAGTTTCTGATGTTATTTTAGGCCAACTATACTTGTGGAAATGACATGTTGTATATGAGTCTATACCTCCTAGTGTTATTATTACTTTGGGTAGTGTAATATTCTAGATATAAAAAAGTATGCAGAACATAAATAAATAGCTAGAAATGGCAGATGAACAACAATATAACCAGAACAACACCACAATAATACCAAAATGATACTATAATAATACTAGAAAGTGCACTTTGATTACTGAGAGAAATGTTCACTTGCCTCTTCGAGGGGGAAACCTCCAGCAGAGCAGATCTCTATTACAATAATATCCAAGACAAAAGTTCGCATACCCTCGACTCCTATTTATACTAAATATGTCTATCAAAAGAACCATCTAGAGGAAGATCCTTCTAGAAGCGGAAGCTTCTATTAGTTCTTCTTACATTGGACTTATTCTTCCATATTGTTATGCCTTACTAATATTGACCTTTATTACACGAAAATATATTATTCTACCTGCGTGAGGGGTTAGGTCCCTAACATGTCCTCCCCCTTAAAAACATCCTTTTCCTCAAGGCTTGAGATGGGAAAATTGTTGCAGAATGGTAGTTGGTTCCCAAGTGGCATCTGTTGGAGTTCTATCTTTCCACTGGACTAACTCTTCCTTGATGGTTCACTGATGTAGACGACGCTCACGTTGGTCCAAAACTGCTTGTGGTTGTAGCCAAATGGAGCCTTCTTCATCCAACTCGAGAAGATTGGTTTGAGTTTGGCACTTAGATTCTTTAAGAAGGAAACATGAAAAACATTATGGAGCTTAGAATGATTGGGCAAAGCTAACTGATAGGCCACTTGTCCCACACGCTTGAGAACGGTATAAGGACCATAACATTTGGGCACCAGTTTCTGACAATGGTCAACCTTGAGGGAATTTTTCTTGTAGGGTTGCAGTCGAAGAAACACCTAATCTCCTTCTGCAAATTGACGTTCAAAGCGACCTTGATATGCTTGTTGCTTCATGCGATTCTGGGCCATGACCAAATTCTCTTTGAGGGTGTGAAGAATAGCCTCTCGAACTGTAAGTGTTTGGTCAACCTCTTGGACCTTCGAGACACCTGGAAAATAAGAGATAACTGAAGGTGGATTTTGTCCATATGCCGCTTCAAAAGGAGTCATGTGGGTAGTTGTATGGTACGAAGTGTTGCACCACCATTCAACTAGTGGTAACCATTGAGCCCACTGATTTTTCCTTTCTGATGAAAAACACCCCAAATATGTTTCCAAACACTTGTTGACAATTTCAGTTTGACCATCAGTCTGGGGATGATAAACTGTGTTGAGATGCAATTGGGTTCCTTGTAGCTTGAACAGTTCTTGACAAAAATTGCTGGTGAAAGTTGGGTCGCGATCAAAGACAATAGAATGCGGCATGCCATGAAGCTTGAAGACTTGATCCATGAAAAGTTGAGTGAAAATGGATGTTGTAAATGGGTGTTGAAGAGAACATAAATGAGAATACTTGGAAAGATGATCAACTACCACAATGATGACTGACTTATTGCCCGATTTAAGTAAGCCTACAGTAAAATCCATAGAGATATCCCACCAAATAGAAGGTGGAATCGAAAGAAGTTGTAGTGTGCCGGGAGATTTGACCGTTTCTCCCTTGTTGCATTGACACACATGACATTCAACCACAAAATTACGAATGTCCTATTTCATAGCATCCCAGAAAAAAGAATGTTTGACCCTATCATAGGTTTTGGTAAACCCAGAGTGCCTAGTTGTGGGTGTAGCATGAAGATTAGAAAGTACCATGGATTTAATTTTTTACTGTTTACTTAAACATAAAGGGCCTTTGTATTGAAGCTCATCATTGAGCCAAGAGTACCCTGTGGAAACTGGAGAATTGGACTGCAATTTTTGTATCATATGCGAAATTTTGGGATCGTGTAGCCATTCTTAGTGAACAACTTGGAGCCAATCCGGTACAATGAAGGATAGAGAAAAAAGGGACCCTTTATCTTCATATTTTCTGGAAAGTGCATCAGTAACCACATTGTCTTTTCCTTTCTTGTAAATGATCTCATAATCATATCCAAAGAGCTTAGTCACCCATTTTTGTTGCTCTGGGGAGGAAAGCCATTGTTACAAAAAATACTTGAGGCTTTGATGATCTATCTTAATTTGGAAGCATTTCCCCAATAGATAAGGGCGCCAAACATCCACGACATAACATTTCCTTTTCTTAGATTGATTTTCCCAAATTGTGTTCAAACAATTGTTTGCTGGTAAAGGCCAAAGTTCAACCCCCTTGCATAAGGACAATGCCAATTCCTTTCCCGTAAGCATCACATTCTAGGACAAAGGTCTTTTTGAAATCATGAAGGGCCAGGACTGGAGTGGTGCACATGGCCATATTCAAGGTTTGAAAATCTTGAGAAACTGCTGGAGTCCAAGTGAAAGAAATATTTTTAAGGAGTGCTATGAGAGGTGCCACAATCTATCCATAATTCTTAACAAACTTGCGATAATAACCTGTTAAACCCAGAAATCCACACAAACTTTTGCGAGTCTTTGGGTGAGACTAATCTTGCATATCTTCAATATTTTTAGGATCCACCCTGACATCGGCCTTGCCAACAAGATGACCCAAGTACTTGACTTCCGAGGCACCAAAATCACATTTAGATTGTTTGAGGAAAAGTTGGTGCTGAGAGAGTAGATGGAGAACTCGATCCACATGAGTAAGATGGGATGTCCAAGTTTTACTATAGATGAGGATATCATCAAAGAAAACTAAGACAAAATGACGAAGAAAAGGATAGAAGACATGATTCATGAGGATTTGGAAAGTGGAGGGAGCATTACACAAGCCAAAGGGCATTACCAAAAACTCATAGTGGCCCTCATGAGTTCTAAATGAAGCTTTAGGAATGTCTTCCTCTTTCATATAGATATGGTGGTAGCTAGAACAAAGATCAAGTTTAGTAAAGAACTGGGTGCCATTCAATTCATCCAAGAGGTCATCAATGACATGAATGGGAAATTTGTCTTTAATGGTGAGTTTGTTGAGGGCACGAAAGTCAGGAAACATGCACCAAGAAAATTATTTATTAAGGACCATGACCATAGGTGAAGAGTAGGGGCTCGTACTATGGTGGATAACACCTGCGTTGAGCAGGTCTTGAACAATTTTCTCAATTTCATTTTTTTTGGAAAAGGGGTGACGATAGGGACAAATATTGGGAGGAAGGATTCCTAGGACAAGGGGAATGGAATGATCATGAACAACATGGGAAGGAGGAATTCCATGGGGAGTGGAAAAAACTACTTGATGTTTAGAGAGGATGGATTGGAGGTCCTGCAACACAGAGGGTGTCTCAGTTGCTTGTATGGCATGGAGTTGGGAAATAATGCCAGAATGACCTTTTTTGAGCATCTTTTCCATGCGATGGAAACTAATGATCTCCGGGGAATCGACGGTGATGCCTTGGAACTTATATTGTTGGCCTTCCTAGTTGAATTGCATGATTAATTCCTTAAAATCCATGAGAATGGGACGCAAAGTCCTTAGCCATTATGCACCCAACACAATGTCACAACCTCCCATGTCGATAGAAAACATATGAGATTTCAGGTGGTATTCACCAATTTGGAGATGAACATTTTCAAAACGCCCTCCACATTTCATGGACCCGCCATTGGCAATCATGATTTGAAAATTATTGACTACACAAATATAGTAATTAGTTTCTTGGGCAATGAAGCGATGAATAAAATTATGGGTGCTTCCACTATCAACAAGAATGATGACCTTCCTATGCTTGATGTAACCAATTAGCTTGAGGGTTTGAGGATCAGAGAAGTGAGTGAGAGAATTTAGGGAAATGAATGGTTCTACTTCGGGAGGGTCTGAGGGAGGGGTTATGTTAGTGGGTTCAGGTGACCATGACACAAGGGGAGCCTCAACATCCTCTAAGATTTCCATAAAAATATTTTGTTCCTTACACTTGTGTCATGGAAAATATTTGTCATCACAATTATAACAAAGGCCTTTGAGTTGGTGTTCAACCATTTCGACCTTGCTCAATTTATGGATCTTTAGTGGAGTAGAAGGAGGAGTGGGAGTTATTGGTTTAGTGCGAGGAATAAAGGAGGGTTTTCGGTTTTGAGAAGAGACAACTTGTTGTGTTTCCTTATCTCTTTTAGTAGCTTCCACCCAACTCTGAGGTTGATCCATGAGGACATGAGCATGAATATCATCCTTGAGGCCACTGATAAAACATTCTCGAAAAAAATCATCAGACACGCCCTCTGTACGAAAAGCTAGTCGCTCAAAAGCAGCTATAAAGTCTTCCATTGTTCCAGATTGTTTCAACTTTGTCAAACGGCCTAAATGGTTGGTGTCAGTTTTAAAGCATTCATAAAGCTCTACCACAAAGTGTGTCCAAGCCACATACCCTTGGTGGGCATTTTTTCTCCATTGACACCATTTCCAACATTCTTGATGGAGATGGAGAACACCATACCGAAGTTTGGCCAACTCATCCGTAATGCCATACAAAGAGAAATAATGTTCCATTTGAGTTACCTAGACAGTGGGATCTGATCCATCAAATTTGGTCACATCCACACGCAGAAGGTGTAGGTCACGCTGAAAGTGATGGGGTTGAAAATTATGGGAATGAGAGGAAGTTTCACCTTCGGTATGCAAAGGTGGGTTAGATAAGGGAAGATCTGCAAGGATATGCAACTTGGCGCAGATCATCATAGTGATAGATTGAAGTTGTGTAGTAATGTCTTGTTTGAGATCTTGTTTGAGTTCCATGATTGAGGCGGTGATGGAGGAATGCATCTTTTGATTGATGGTGGCATATTGGCACTGAGCTTTCGCACTTCTTGTTGGGTTTCGGTGATATTAGAGTGCAAGGTAGTGAAGAGAGCTTCCAAGTCTTGGCTACGAGTATGGGCCTTGATGACGAGGGAACACGAAAAGGGACGGGTGGGACGACACAAAAAATGGGTTATGGGTGAAGTGTATCACAATGATCACGGCGACAAGTTGAATCCAATGGGGTAAAGCCCAAATTAGGGTGTTGGAAGGGAGTCGGGTCCACAAGAAAAAACAAAAAACCATTTGCTGAAAATTGATAGGTATGACTGCGATAAGGGTGAAGAGAGAAATCCAATGGAATAGGTCTCAAATAATGGTGACAATAGAATCCAGACTCTTTTTTTTTTTTTTAACTCCTATGGAGTTATACTCCGATCTGAAGAATACTACAGTGATGAAATGCCAAAATGATTAATAGGAAGAAATGTGTAGTAATTTTGTAACTTGAATGCAAGAGACACAGTTGTGCTGCAATAGATCTTTTTTGTTTTGTTTGTATTTCTGTTCCAATGGTTAGGTATTCAAGGGTTCTACAGACAAGATATTTCCCTATGCTATAACTCCTCTGATATACGTGCGGGGTCAAACAATAGTACTCGACCCAATATCTCAGGGCACCAACTAAGGAGGCTAGACTATGCCCTCAGTTGTACTACCCGACTACCCAGGTACTAGAAAGTATATTTTCGAGTGCTATTCTCGGTGGCACTATAGCAGTTAGGTGACCAATTGATTTATCTATGGAGGGCTTCAAGAGATCTAGGCTGATCTGTATACAGGTGTTGTCTGATGCACTACCACTCAAAGGGGTATCAACAGGGGTTGCAAGGGTGGCCAACATATGTGCGCTTAAGTACCACTTGTATTTCCTGCATGTATGAATCCTTGACCGTGAGTTTATGCGTGTAATGACATATCTTTGTAGCTTAAAGACGTCGGAATACATCTCTACTCTGAAAAAAATTAACCCACAATTTTTTGTCGAGGAAGGTGCTCTGATACCACTTGTAATATTCTAGATATAAAAAAGTATGCAGAACATAAATAAATATCTAGAAATGGGAGATGAACAACAATATAACCAGAACAACACCACAATAATACCAAAATGATACCAGAAAAATACCAGAAAGAGCACTTTGATTACTGAGAGAAATGTTCACTTGCCTCTTTGAGGGGGCAACCTCCAACAGAGAAAAGTTCTATTACAATAATATCCAAGACAAAAGTTCTCATACCCTCGACTCCTATTTATACTAAATATGTCTATCAAAAGAACCATCTAGAGGAAGATCCTTCTAGAAGTGAAAGCTTCTATTAGGTCTTCTTACATTGGACTTATTATTCCTTATTTATAGGCCTTATTAATATTGACCTTTATTACATGGAAATATATTATTCTACCTACGTGAGGGGTTAGGTCCCTAAAAGGTAGACAATTGTACAAGATACCATAGATAGCTCCACCTACCGTCATTTCTTGGATCTCTGCTAAGCAATTCAGGAAGGTCATTTCCCGGATAGAGAAATTTGTATTATTCATTATTCTCTCTCAAAGTGAATAGAAGGTCACAACCACATCCATGGCCTCTGCACAGAGCCTCTCCACGTAGCAGAAGCAGGTGGATAAGATCATGGAACAATATAAAGACATCTTCTCCTCACCCACCAGGGTATCGTTGCACTGTCAGGTCAAGCATTCAATCGATCTAACCCTCAGTGAACCTCTACCCAATGGACCATTCTATCATCACTATATGATAGAAAATGAGGAAATCAAGTGATAGATCCAAGAGAAACTTCAAAAGTGGCACATCTGACCCAACTCCTCACCCTGCAGGAGCCCAATTGTACTCGTGTAAAAGAAAGATGGGACTTGGTGACTCTGCATTGATTATAGGGCCCTAAAAAAAATCACGTTCAAGTGTAAATGTGTTGAACCTACACAGAATAGATCTAGCTAGAAAATACTACACACATTTGCAGAGAGAAATTGAGAAAGAAGAAGAAGGAGAGAAAGAATGAAAGAATTCTCATTAACCGTTATGAATAATGAATAATTTACACATGATATACTCTGTATAGCTTAAAGAGTGCACATTGGAGGAGAACCAATGCACCATAGTGGTGTTCTAGAGTGATCTGGACACACACCAACAATTACGGGAATGAAATGCCACCTAGTCTAGTCTCTCAGGCAGTTGCAGGAGTGGACTGCCACCTAGTTGAGTTAACTAGTCAACTAGTCTTCAGTTAACTGACTGAACATAGATTAGTGAGGAAGTAACTCAGGGAATCAAGGGTAATGTGCCAGTCTGGCGATGATCCCAAGGCAAGTGCACATTAGCTAGTGATGATACCAATGTTTCATGGTGACAACACCAATGCAACATCTAAACTCAACTCAACTAGTCAAACTGAAGTGTCAACTGAAAGAGAATATTCTCTAGGTGGAATATTCTCCCCTAAAGTATAGGATACTGGATAATGACTAATTATAACTAATAAACAAGTAAAAACCTTAGGAAAAATAAATCTTAGGTGTGTGTGAAGTAACTCCAACACCCCCCCTGAACATCACTATGGTGAAAATAAAGAATGGGTCCTAGCAACGAGGCCATGTTAGGTACCCAAATACAAAATATAGACTGAAATAAAGTGATGAAAGAGGGAAAACCTCATGGGAACCCCCTCCCCCTCAAGTTACAATTTATGTAAAAAGAAGAACTACAGTTGCTAGGAAATTGTGTCCTTCACTCCAAGATGACTTCGTAGAGAATGGAACTTATGCTCCATGAAGGTCTTGGTGAAGATGTTTGTCGTCTATTCTGCTGAAGGACAAAACTGTAAGTCGATGATCCCCTCATGTACTAATTCCCAGACATAGTTCATGTGGATATCGATGTGCTTTGTCTGCTTCCTCTAAACTAGATCTCTACAGAACTTCAGAGTGATCTGGTTGTCACACCAGATGATGATCGACAGATGAAACTGAATTCCCAACTCAGTGAGAAAATGTTGTAGCCACATAGCCTGAATGGTTATTTTAACTACCCCTCTGTACTCTGCCTCGGCTGAAGATAGAGAAATGGAAACTTGTTTCTTTCTTGACCAACAGATAGGCCTGGAACCAATACTGAGTGAGTAACCAGATGTGGAATTGCGATTAGTGCTATCGCCAACCGAATCAGAATCAGTAAACCCGATGAGATCTAATGTAGAGTCTATTGCATAATGAATCCCAAAGGTGATGGTGCCCTGTATGTATCAAAGGATACACTTTGGATCCTTCCAATGTAGCTCATGCGGCTATTGCATGAACCTGGAAACTACGCGAACTGCATATGAAAGGCCTGGTCTAGAGTGTGTGAGATACAACAAGCTCCCCACTAGTTGTCTGTACAGTGTGCCTTCAACTAGTGGAGTCTCCCTGCCATTCTCAAGTTTGACTCCTGATAGGAAAGGAGTCGGAGTAGACTTGCAGTCTGTCATGTGAAATCTCTCAAGGAGATCTCATGCATACTTGGCCTAAGTCAGTTTGATTCTTGATGCATCCTGACTGATCTCGAGTCCAAGGAAGAAGTGTAGTGGACCCATGTCCGTCATCAAAACCTGTCATGTAGAATCCTCTTGACTGCAACAATCCCTGAATTCGAGCAACCAATTATCAACAAATCATCAACATATAGAACTAAGAATAGAATTGAATCAACCATCCTAAGCATGTAGACATTCAGGTCTGATTTACAATGTACAAAGTTATGTGACAACATGTAGAAGTCCATTTTCCATACCATGCCCTCAAAGCCCACTTGAGGCCATAAAGGGACTTCTTCAGTCAACAAACCAAAGATGAGTCCTACATAAATCCCTGGGGTTGATCCATTTCTATCTCCTCAAAGAGATCACCATGAAGAAATGAATTCTTCACGTCCATTTGATGGAACTCACATCCCTTGGCTGTCTCAAAGTGCCAATCATATGGAATCCATTTTCGCTACTAGAGCGAAGGTCTCATCGTAGTCAATACCATGAACATGCTGAAAGCCTTTGGAGACAAGCCTAGCTTTGTATATGATAATTTGTCCATCTGTTGTCCTCTTGGTCCTGTAGACCCATCTGCATTTGACAAGTTTCCTCCCAGAAGGAAGGGGAACCAGATCCCAAGTCTAGTTCTCAAGGAAGGAGTTGTACTCCTCCTGCATGGAGGATTTCCAAAAGGGATTTCTAATAGCCTCGCCATAAGACTGTGGATCTTAAGACTGAACAGGAAAATATGCATGGAGGGAAATGGTTCAGTGGTAGTGAGTGCAACAAGAGGCTCCTCAAAATAAGATCGAGTCCTCCTAGTATCGGTTGGATCACCAACGAGATCCCCTGCATCCTGAAGAGTAGTTTGTGCCCACTTGGGCCTCTGCTCTAGCTCTGCAATTGCATCTGGATTCTCTGACTCTGCATATGACTATACTAACTTTGAATTTGAATCATCCGAGTCCTCTGAATCATAACTATCATCTGAATAAGAGTCAGCATGTGCACGCTCATCATCTCATACAAGTGGAAGAATGAAGGTGTCTGCATGTGGCTGCTGAGGTGCATGCAAGACACTTTCCTCGAATTGGACACTTCGCTCAATGATGAACTGGTCTGAGGAAAGGTCAATAAGTCAATATCCCTTCACACCATCGGGGTAGCCAAAAAAAATTCACTAAGTGCTCTATGGATCAAATGCCTTCCTCTTTTCAGAGGGAATCTAGGCCCATGCACATGAACTGAAAATGCGAAAGTGGGTCACTTCCAGTTTGAGGCCGCTCCAAGCCTCGTAGGGGGTCTTATCCTTGACATATCTATGGGGATATATGTTTTGGATGTATGTTGCACAATTAATTTCTTCAACCCATAGTCTCTGTGGTAGTGAATTTGCATGAAACATGCAAGATGCCATCTCCTTTAGAGATATGTTATTCCGCTCAGCAACTTCGTTTGTTGTGGAGTGTAGGGAACTGTATACTATAAATGAATCCCTATCTCATGGAAAATATTGTGGATATCATGATTCACATACTCTCCCCCATTATCATTTCGGAGGACTTTGATCTTCTTTCCAGATTGTGTCTCAACCAAGGCTTTGAAATCTTTGAGGTGTTGAAAGACCTCAGATTTTTTCCCGAGAAAGTAGATCCATATAAAACGTGCGAAATCATTAACAAAAATGAGAATAAACCTCACTTTGTTGCTGGATGGATGCAGAAAAGGACCCATAAGGTCACCGTGGATCAGATCTAAAGGTGCGAAAGCTCACCGAGACTTTCCTTTGTTGAATTTCTCTTGAGGGTGTTTTCCGAGAACACATCGCTCACATACTCTCTTGGAGAAATGGATGTCGGGTAGACCATAATCCAATCTGTTCTTGCTAAGATGTTGTATGAATCTAAAATTCAAATGTCCAAACCTTTCACACCATATCCTACTACTTTCATCAACATGAGTAAGCAATAAAGAAGAAACAAGTTCAATGAATTCAGAAAAAAGTATACAATCTAGACTGATGATTTACCTCACTGGTAGAAACCCTGGAGTTGGTTTTCATGTCGTAGATTTCCACGACATTTGTTGTGAATATGAATTTCTTTCCAATGCTGGAATTCGTCATCTGATAAACATAGAGAAGGTTCATAGAGAGTTTGGGAACATGCAACACATTCTCGAAGCTTTCATTGGTGAGTTCAATCTTTCCTTTGTCGGTGACTTCGACAGAAGAGTTGTCCCCCATCAGAATAGGAGGACCTTTGCATGAATCCAATGAAGAATAGAATGCTTCTAAGGAATCCATGTGATGTGATGCTCCTGAATCAATGATCCAAGCATCGGGAGAGGAGTTGATGGAAATCAAGGCATGGCTAGAATTGCCTTTCTTGGAATT